>JABJVR010030594.1:0-34920 GCA_025773905.1 Chitala chitala
CCCCCCCCCCCCCCCCCCCCCCCCCCCCCCCCCCCCCCCCCCCCCCCCCCCCCCCCCCCCCCCCCCCCCCCCGGTGATCATAAGGGTTCTGGTCCGGCCACCAGATTCATGCATCTGACAGGCAGCTGAAGACCAAACAACTTCTAAGAAGGTTCCTGTTTCCCCCTGCAGCTCAGAGATACGGAGACTGCTGCATTAAAAACTAGACTTTATCCTCATTGGCTCCCTCTCCTGTGCTCAGAAAGGATGTATGAACACTGGGGGGGCTGCATAAAAAGAACTGTACAGAAACTATCAGGCATAAACGTTCTGAGAAAAATGCCTTTCCTGTAAGCGATGTTACTGGTTGCTGTCCATGGTGCAGAATATGCATTGTGTAGTACCTGAAAAATACTTCTGATGCAAACAGGAGAGTCGTGCCCTATATTTTTTGAGGGGGGGGGGACAATGTCCCCACATCATGACCAAACCACGTGCAGTACTGCCAGTTTTGCAAGGAACAGACCTGAACACACGAAATGGTGCTGAAATGAACACTGGCATTCGCCGTTAGGGGTACGGCCATAGTCTTCCTAACGGTGAATACCAACCTTCATGAAACTGAGAACATACACATAAATGGGTTAAAATCCACGGATTCAGTTTAAAACAAAGAGGTATTAGGGATGTCTGTGTTCCCTGTTGTCAAATACCCAAAAGTCACTCGTTTCAAAACCAAAGCGTCTCTTCCACCTTCACATCTAGCAAATGATAAACGTGAAAGAACAGCCCAGTGGTCAGGTAACCCTGCATATCTAACCTCAACAGGCAGAGATTAAACAGGCCTATTGAACATTAGAATAATTTATTTCAATCGCTGGACCTCCATGAACTTTCCATTACCTGAAATCTGTCAGCACAAAACAATTAGTATTGTTGAAATTTCTCATGTAGCCTACATGTTATTCTATCATTTTACTTTTAACTGCTGTTGTATTTTTCCTTGTAAGATTAAATGAGAGTAGCATGTAGGTTAAGAGTCCACCCAACAGAAAAACAATGCTACATATTACTCCCAATGAGCACGTGAATGGCATTATAGTTCTATGCCAAACCGTTTGTGGTCCAACTCCCATCCCATTGGTTAGTTTATTGGCTCCTTTTGGGCTGAACCAATATTTTATTTGCCATTCCACCCTCTGGATTTAAAAACCTTGACTACTACACTACACCACACCAAAAGACTGCACATTCGAGTACCCAGAGGACCTCCTTTCCCATCACATCACTTCATCTAAAGTTTCTAAATGGCTTCAGTTAAAACAGACAGCACACCAAACTCAGAAGTGGAAGATAAATAAGACTGAAAGCCATAAAAACCATAAACTGTTGCCTTATCCTTGCGGCGCTTGAGGCAAGAAAGTAAAAACACTGGTTTAAAGAACATAGCCATTGCCTCAGTTCACCCAGGGACAAAAGCTCTTTGTCATAAATGAGTCCCTTTTCTCGCATCCGCCGTGGTGCCAAGCCTCTGAAAATTGCAACAAAATGCATTAGCAAGGTCTTATTTTCTACTGCTCTGACAGTTTGGCTTTCCCTTTCATACACACATGCACGCACGCACGCACTTTATCGGACCATACCTTGTGGCTTGTGAACAGTGCCTGCGGGCAGGCGTTGCACCCAAACCCTGCCTTCTTTATCAAAGCTTCCAGGAGGTCCATAGGAAAGAGAGACCAGTTGTTTCGCATTATACCTCATCCTCTTCTGAGTTTATCCCAATGCAGCAATGCCAGAGCGTTCACCTGCAACACACACAAGATGATGGTGAATAAGACTCGTTCTTGAGCAATTGGCAGCGTTACCGCAGACACAAAACGTACCGGAAACACCTGAATTGCACCAAGAAACAGAATGATTATCATCATTAACTGGCTAAAGTACAACAGTATTAAACTGCATGTCTGAACAATGATATAAATATGGCTAAAGTCAAGTTTGGGCTGCAGTTTACTGATGAGGTAACAAGCCTTTGTTGTCATTGTATTAAAAATACAATGAAATTTCAGGTGCCCTTCCCAGCAAGGAGGGGGGAGGGCAGAGGCTTTACAAAAATGGATATGCACAATTCATATGTGAAAACAGACTGAAAACTGGTAATAGATTTTCATGTGAACGAGGGTATGACAGAGAGGGTACAATGTAAAACACTGAGCAGTTATCACCCAGATCAAAAGGCAAAAAGGTAAACAAGGTATGCACAGGGTGATTTGGTTACATTTGGAAAACAATGTACAGTTCCACCTTAACTTGGTAATAATCTTTACTCGTTCATAGGCAAACATTACCAATAAACAAACAATAAACAAAACAGAATAGCCTGTCCTATCTACCTTCATTCAATTCAAATTTCAGATATGGACGACAAACTCTTTCACTGCCCCTCCCCCAAAGGGTGTCCAAGTAGGCTGTTTCAACCACTGTACAATACCCAAGTTACATACATTTACATCCATCTGTATATTCACATCAGGAATACCTCAGAACAGGAGTTCAAACTTACCAGTTAACTCACACTACATAGCTATCATGACGATTTCAGGAAAGGACAGCCTCACTTGCAGGTAAACCACAAGGAATTTATTAGAGTGCTAACACAAGACCACCACAACAAACCATAGAATAGTACAAACCACAAAAGACAGCACACCAAATTAAAGGAAACGAGATACAGGGGAAACTAATTAACTCACTAAATGACAGGGCAGGGCAAAACACTAGCAAAAGAAACGGCTGCTAGCAGGCTCAGCCGTTGCAGTTAATATAATTGAGCAAGGGGGTAGTGTAACCAGGTATCAACAAACCAAACATTCTGTTCCGCTAATCAGCCAGACACCTGTAATATGCATTTACACCACTGTATAACTGGAAGCAGTCCTTGCCGGCTACTTTCCAAATCGCCCTCAAACAAATGGAAGTCCGTTTGTAATCTTTGGTGGTGTGTGGCAATTTAATTTCCTCAAAAGGTTCTTGCTTTCCCTGTGGCTTTCTCCTGCAGTCTAAACATGTGTTTCAGGATAATTTGTGAGTAAATTGCCCCTTTGAGGGCAAGCAGGGCAGCCATTAAAGATTTTGGGGCCCATTAAAGATATTATGCTGTTATGCTAAGATGTTGGGCCATGTTCTAATTTCTGATGGCCCCTCTCAGTCATGGGCCCTTGGAAGCATTAAAGGTTTCCATCCTTCTATAGTGCCCCTTTGGATAAAGATGAATGAGTGAGTCAGTGTTAGGTTGGCATGCCTGGCATTCCATCCAGGGCAGGCACTACCTTACACATCTTTCTGCTTGGGTTAAACTCAGTCTCCCTACAACTTGGCACTGGATAAGCAGTGCGAAAAATGAATCTCCATTAATTTAAGAACAAAAAATATGACTTTGTACTCTACTAAAACTGAATGACATTAGACAAGTTCCATTATACAGATGCCAATTCCTCAATTCCAAAATCAGAGTAAAACTAAACATTACTTAGGGATTAAAAAAACTGCTACAAGTCAACCAATAAAGCATGCATTTTATGTACACATTTTGTCAAATTGAAGCTAGCTCAATGCATCCATGAGGATGAATTATGCAGAGGTGCATCAGTCAGATTCTAATCACAGACAGGGCTCGGGCCGGCCGCACGCCCTTGAGTTCTCACGACGCTGCTCGTCTGCCAAAGGACCGCCACCGTGTGTTCCAGCTCCCCCCTCCATGGCCCAGAGGAGACGTGCACGTTTTATTCATTTCTGCCGTTTGCGCTTGCCGTTACGTTAGGCTGAGAGAAGAGCAGATCATTTCCAGGAGGTGAGGCCACGGCTTTTGGGAAAAGGGCTCACGTGACAGCAATACGTACAAAAACATTTTTTCCCCTCAGCTCTGTGTTACTTAGCAACAGACAAACGCATTTTACATAAGAAAACTGTAGCAGTATGTTAAAAAGTAATAGTACTTTCACGTTGTGATGCTTTATCGTTCTCTTGCCAAATATTGCGCTGTTATGAAAACATATATAAATACACTTTGACCCTGACTTTATATTTTATATGTTGTTTAAATAAATATATAAACACTTTAACAACAATAGTGCCTGCAGCACTTTTGTAGCGACCACTGCACGTGGCATTAGGTTCGCTGCATTGATGGTGACATCACCCCCAGGGTTGGGATAAGAGTTCGATTAGCTCCCAGGGGCAAAGACACATCTTCAGTTCAAAGGGTTAATTCTCTTCTCTGGCGCGGGTTTGAAACCTCTTAGTCTGATACAATATGAACTCACAACCAACAAGTTACCATCTCCAGTTAAGATCCCAGCTCTCCCAGGTGGAAATCTACACAGCACCCCTAAACAAGGAGCTAAATCTCAATTCACACAGTATGCAAGAACAAAGCAAAATCTTCACTTCATAAAGAACGACACAAAAAAAAAAAAATCTAAAGCGCGGTGATTTACGGGCCTTTACAGCTTTACACAATGAGCCAACAATTTTCTGCGTGCTTACGTTAATAAACTGAATTTCACTCAATTCTAAATTCATTATAGTTACAAAGACGCACTGATTAAAAGTAAAGTAGTATTGATGCACAACGGGCTTTAAGCCAAACAATATAACAATACATTAGCGTATTGCTGGACTCCTAGGTGGCAGAAATATAAAGACAATCTACACTGATAGCAAGAATGTTTTAGCATATTAAGAATGAGGGACCATATTACGCTTAAATGTTCTTATGTCTGCATTTATCTTCTCCGTGAAAGTAATACGCCATGAAGGCGATGCTATTTCCTTCATTAAGCTGGCAACGAAGAGACCTGCGTACATTATTACTTCGCGCAATTACACGTCCCGTCTAAAACATATTTGCACAAAAGTGCAATAGAACTATTTACGCAGCCCAAGAGCCTAAAGACAACCGCGGCCAAGATAATAACACCCGAGGGCGTCAATAATAATGAGACAGAAGTCGGCTGTTTGCCGCCTACCAGAACTGCTGCATGGGGACAAAGGAGGAAACGCAAAAACGTACACAAATCAAGCCACTTAACACGTGGAACCGTAATCATCTGGAGAGGAAGCCATTAAGTTACAGAGACACTGGAATTGATCAAAAATGCCACGCTGGGGCTAATTGCATTTTCCTTCTTAAATATAAAGTGCTAACTAAATATACAGCGCTGACTAAAACTGTTTTATGGTACAGGGATGAAACTTTCAGCAGCTTCAAACAGCACAGTGGAATCACTGGTTAAAATAAGCAGTGCTAACAAAGACCTCTGATGCCATCTCTCAGTAACGCCACCAACCAAACTAATCTTTTGTCTTAACTAACTCATGCAACTGAATTGCCTCGGATATCTTCAACAAGGTTACTCTTTCAAATATACGAATACAAAAATCCTGTAAAATGCAACTCATAATACCGCTCCGTTCTGATTGTCATTTTCCATAGTCCAAATCAAAACTGAGCCGGTTGGCATTCATGTCAATAGATTACTGTACTGAATTACTGTGTTTTCATTGCCCTGGTTTGCCGTTGTATTTCCACTCTATGAACCACGCGGTTTTGACTCAGGAATATTATTATAAATCTATAATCATGCACAATTTGATTTACCTCTGGGCAAACAGGATCAAAGTGTCAAAAACCTAAACTTAAAATTGTATCAGTTTGTCAAGGGGTCATTTTAATGTTTTTGACGTTATTACCATCAATGATTTAATTATTTCTTGTATTTTCAGATAAAATACATGTATAACAACTTTCTAAAGACTGCAAAAACTGTTAGAACTGTGACTGTGCAATTAAAAACAGCTTGTTGACATTCATTCATTCATCCATTCATCTTTTATACCACGTCATCCTGTTAAGGGTCACAGGGAAGCCTGGAGCCCATCCCAGGGGACATAGGGCACAGGGCAGGGGACACCCAGGGCAGGGCGCCAACCTACCGCAGGGCGCGTGCACGCACGCACACACACACACACACACACACACACTATGGGCAATTTGGAGACACGAAACAACCTAACCTGCATGTCTTTGGACTATAGGAGGAAACTGGAGAACCCTGAGAAAACCCACCAAGCACAAGGAGAACATGCAAACTCCATGCACACAGACTTGGGGGGTGGGGGGGGAATCGAACCCCAGGCGAGGAAACAGTGCTAACCACAGCACTGTGCTGCCCTAGCTTGTCAACATGTCAGATATAATAACACTGTTATAACAGTTCTTTATACACAAGGGCAAAGGTGTAAACACTGTGTTTATAGCCCCATCTGTGGCAGTTAGACTATGTGCCAGTGTAACAGACAAGCATAGGGCACAGTCTTCACGTTAATACATCTTTCATTCAGAATATGTCACTTTAAATTACACAACTCCATGCGTATCCACACAAAACCTTTCAGACCTATAATGTTTGTAAACGAAATAATGATGCACAAGTTATTTGCATGGATTGTTGAGTTTACAGTCCATACTGTAAAAATGTGCCCTTTTGAAAATGACCTCCAGAAAGAGAATATCTGTTATGAGATGCTTCAAACAGCAAAATGCAAAACAAAAATCTGAGCTCTGTTCACTTTTTGAAGTTTTCTTGTTCCAGAGGCTGAATATATTCCTGAATACTATTTAAAAAAAAAAAAAAACTTTAATACAAAGACTTGAATCATGAATGCATTACTGCCATTGAAGCGGGTCTCACTCAGAGAGTTCTCTATCAGTTTTCTGAAATGCGACTCAAAACCAATTTGGGGAGGAAAAAAAAAAAAAAACTGTCCAAAAACATCACTCATTCCATTAATCTTTTTCATTTTATTTCAGATTGGGGAAGGAAAGCTGTATAAGTCATGAGGTACTGCTTTTTAATTATATATGATGGCAGAAATCCCTCTGCGGTTAACCTGAAAGGCTTCTGAATATTACCCCCCCTCCCCCACCACACCCAGCGCTGCTTCCCCAGTCTGGGCCAGTAAAACATTTGTGACAGCCGTCAGTGGTTTGTTGTCTAGAGCTGGCAGGACGCTACGAAACGCTCAGTGCTGTCTGGGGACTCTAAATGAATATGATGTTGGCAGTCTGACGAAAGTGTCTGAAATGTGCTCTGAGCTCCAGAAACGCCGGAAACCGACAAGCGCTCCAAAACGCAGAAGCGCCCAGCAGGACAGGGACAAGCGAAAGGCGCTCCATCCAAGATGGACAGAGCTGATTTTTCTGGGCCAAGGACGTGGTTCCCAAGGCTGTTTAGATGCCTTCTTTAAGAAGAAGGCCATCCTACCGGTGCCTAAACCCATAATTAAACAGCTGGCCTCCGCGAACGAGCGACTGCAAATTTATTTGTCCAAGAGCAAAAACAGTTGTTGCACTGAATTAAAAGTCGACAAGTGTAAAAAGCCATTACTTGAATTATTAAATGATAGACTTTTTTCAACAAAAATATATAATCCTGTACACAACAACGTCTCTATGGTCATGCAATGACAGGGGACTATTAATAAATCTCATAGAAAAATGGTGGGTGTTTATAAAATTGACAGGAATATAAAACCACAACATAAGGGGAACGTGTAGTTCATTTTCTGCAGTCATTATGATGAACAGTTGATGTGGTGGGGGAAAAAAAATTCTGATAATAGAAAATGACCTCCCCCCCTCAGCTCATGGCTCCCATTTCCCCTGACTACTGCATGTGCTTGGTTTCCATCCATCCATTCATCACCTACTTACTTATCCAGTTTAGTGTGGTAGGTAGCCTGGAGCCTATTCCAGGCAGCCTACGGTGCAAGACAGGAGACATCCTGGACAGGGCACCAACCCATAGTGGCCTGCCTGGTTTCATACCAGAAAAATCCTAAGCAGGTTCACTTCAAAACCAACCTTCACTTTTGGTAAAGTCCGAAGGGGCATCCATCGTAAACATGAAAGTACACCAGAGTCTTTCACAATTTTGCAGAACTGACTGTGAGTTTAATTCTCACACAAATCTTGTCCTTAAAGCTCAGCCTAACTGATTGTTTGCTGAGGGCTAGTACGACATCCAGATCAGACTGAGATCTACAAGACTGAAAGCCTCAAAGCCCTTCCTAGGGAAAAATCATGCATCTGCTTTTTGGTCTACTGTACCACTGACGCCACTGCACTTAAGGCAGTAAGAAGGACAGGCCAGGACACGAGTGCCTAGTTATCCGACTTTAACCCAGGCACCAAATTTACAATGGATGTTGCCTTAATGTGACTTCTTCTATCACTTTACCACGCACTCAAGTTCACTGGAGTGTCCAATAGCTTTTACAAGTGGCAACATAAAATGCAACAAAAACCATATTCCAAACCAGCGTCTCGTATTGCGATAAAAGGGCATTTAAAGCTCACAACGGCCAGTATCACCATTGACAACAGCCATGTTTAGTCTAATAGGAACCAACAGAAGGAACATGGTGGCCCAGTGGTTAGCTCTGTTGGAGGCTCACATTTTCCCCTCTGCCCTGTGTGCACAGAGTTTGCATGTTCTCCCCATTCTTGGAGGTTTCCTATGAGTTACCTGGTTTACTCCCCCAGTTCAAAGATATGTCTTGTAGACTGACTGGTATTTCCAAATTGCCTGTACCATGTAAGTGCACATGTGATAGTGCCCTGTAATGAGTTAGTACCCCATCAAGGGTGTCCCCCTGCCCTGTCCCCCAGGTTCCCTGGGTGGCCCCCATGTGATACTACACAGGATAAGCAGTTTGGAAAATGGATGGATGGAGCCAACAGATTGCCAACTGGAAAGTAATTTCATCAGTGGTTGGACAGCGTAATATACTGTCACTCACCATGGGGTCAGCATCTTACACCACTGCTGTGGACTTCATCAATGCACAAAATTCTCTTGCAGCCCTCAGCGTGAGATCACAATGATATTACCAGAATATCTTCTGTGCCTTTTTTGTGATAAAAGAAGTGCCAATGTATTTTCCTAAGTTCAAAAAAGTAATTGACATTCATTAAAATTGATTTTTTAATTAGTTCATTAATACATTCTTTGAGATTCTTTCACAGATTATTAATATTGCATGAGGAGTCTGGTTAAGGAACACAAAAGCATTTTGAATACTTAATACGTTAGCAATTAAACCCATTTAATAGGAAAGCAATCAAATATCTTTATGGATTCTGGCCCCATGACTCGCTCTGCATCTTTGTGCAATGCAAGAATGTTTAAAAAATGACAAAAGCATGTATGCATACTTCACAATACACACTTATAGAGCAGTTCGCATCTGATGCAGTAGATTTTTTAAAAGTTATCATTAAGTGAACAAGCCTAATTAGCCCAAATTCCATCCACTCCATAATTCATCTTCGATTAGCCTTGCTTTTTAAATTAACAGTTATGAAAGAAATCACCCATCCATCCACTTTCTAATTAAAGCTGTGGCGTTAAGTACAGAGTAAGGCAGGGTACACGCTGACAGGGATGCCATGGCATCACCTGGCAGTCGCAGTCCCATGGAAGGCGATTCGATAGCTCTGCTTGGATAACGGGTCAACAGACTGCAAACAAAGGCCTGTGTGTCCAAAACGGGGCCAAAAAGGAAAGACTCGGACAGCAGGCGGGTTCTGCTAGCAGACCATCAAATCTTAACATCTAACCCGCAGCCCCAGGGGAATGAGGAAAGAGCCCCAGCAGGCCCTGTGCCAAACCCCACAGGAAAATCAGATGACCATTACAGAGCAGATATTCTCTGCACTGAACATTGAGGATTTTCATTTGGAGCAGACCCCAAACACCCAAAGTACACCTACATATACTTTATGCTGTTTACAACTACAGCCATCTTAGAACATTACAGGGTAGCAGACACCAGTAAACAAATCATGCAACAAGGTAGGTTACTCAGCAATATATACTCTACATCTTACTTATTCTGACTTCTAATTATGCTTGTCAGCACACTTGAATCCTACTTTATCATCAGAGGATTCACTGTACCATGATAATATACAACAGGACTAGGCTACACCTTTATTTATGTAGTGTGTTCCATTTTGTAGGGATTAACAAAACATTTCACAAAAAAAATTAACCCATTTAAATTCTATAATAACATGTACTGTATACAATGTATAATGTGTATATAACTGCACACCCAACAGAGGACAAGGCTTATTTTTATCTGGAGTCTGTATGTGTGACAATGACATAAAGAATTACTCTGTGGCTGGGTCTACAATGTAAATCCCAGTCAGTTTTAAAGGGTGGTACGGGTCTCCTTGTGTCCCACATATTCCTACACGCCACCTCGCCGACCCTCGCATCCTCGGCAGCCAACCCGTACCCTTGGAAACCGACTGCTCCAGAAACGCGCTCAGTTACAGGGCCCTCCGATTTCCCGGGCAACAGTGCCCCCTGCAGCCTCAGCCGCGCACTGCCTTGAAACGGAAGAGATTACATGCGCGAGTTTCTCTGGTATCTTTCTACTAAAAAAAAAATAATAAAAAATCGTTTGGAATGCTGCGCAGCCGGTGCTGCGGGAAGTGTTAATCATTCGCTCAAAGGCAGTATCGCGAATACTGGTGTCAACTGGGTAAAGCCATGTGTCTCACTAATACTATCTCTTATTTAGAAGTCATAAAAAACAATACATAAACACGCACATACCGTATGCCATGTTGTATACTTCTGTGTCTTAAGGTATTAAAAAATGCAGAAGGTATTTATCTGGTCAGCAAATCTCACAAAACTACATAGCACTAGAATTTAAAGAGATAATAAAGAGTAACAACAATTTCCTTTGATTCAAAACCAATGTATAAGTACTGAGTGCTTGAGAACACTTTTCCCTGTCCCCTTGTTTCTGAGAGGTAATGTCACGCCGACCGACCCCCCGTTACCTCTTTTCTCGAATTATTCATTGTATCTTTTCCTCTCTGATTAAGTGTTTAGGTTTCGAGTTATCATTTACTCTTTGCGAGGTATTGTCAAGATGTTTTATGTTACAATCCGAACAGAGTACCCTGTGCCGTGTCCCTAGTTAACCTGGCCTGTGTCCCATGTGCCAGTTTGTCTTACCCTCTCGATGTTTTTCCGTCGTAGTGATCGTCTTGGACTGTCCGTTTGGATCTCGTGATGCTCCCCGGATTAACGATTTTGTATTTTATCGATTTAGAGTTGATGATATCGGGATTAATAAATTCCACCGTTATGCGAGTGTGTTTATCTTTGGGGTCCTGGTGTGGTTGTCACAGTCATCATATGGGAATCTTTAAAAAAGGATTGCCTCAATATTCAAAACCTACTTAATAATTTGTAAACTTTGTAATAAAACATTTTCTGGAATGTAAACATTATGCCACTTGAAGGTGAAGTAAGGAAACAATTTTTAACACCCGACTAGCCCCATTTGACAATGTGGGTATTCTGAGACGTGGAACCCCCGCCTAGGCTTCTAAAGCGATAAATCACGGTTTCCCCCCCCCCCCCCCCAAAAAAAACCCCATAACATTTAGCATTATATCTTGAAACATGTTCTGCAAACACACAAACTATAAATACATTACCCACACAATATTTATATACAGAAATATTTATCGTTTCTTGACACCAGTTCTTCACTGAAAGTCATATTAAACCACTGGACAGACAACCCAAGATGACTTTACCGTAAAAAAAAAAACATTTGTCGTTTAGTATAGAACGTTTCGGTGTTATCTGACGGGCATCATGCAGCCTGGCCGGGCAGCAGTGGAAACCTCCACATGTCTGTAACTTCTGTCGGGCTGTTAAATGAACAGAAACTTTAAACAAGCACCGGCGTAATGCACTATGCCTACACTGAACGGCGAACCAAAGAAAACGTATTGACGTGTTTACTGGAAAGAAAAAACGACGGATTTAATAGTACATTCGAAACTGAACCACCTACGGATAAGAGTTAACATTTACCTTGAAACTGCACGTTGTTGTTGTTAGCTACTGTGTCACGGTAAAGCTGTGCATTTGTTGTATTTTTGATAAACTTCTGATTCTCGATTTAAGGTATTCTTCTCAATAGATGTGTTACCGACAATGTGTGAAAAGCAGGCATTGTAGAGAATGCCAAGGAAATGTATAGAATGATTGACATTTTTATGCTCTGCATTTTATACATTGCTGGTAACATATATACTTCCCCAAACGCAATTGCTGACATCATTATCTTACTCAGCAGGTGTTGCAACGTTTTATCTTGGCATTTGGTATTTTCGGTTTCATTTAGCACGTGACTGTAGTCAAGGTGTTTGTGAGCGGCAGTTATATACCGCTCTTTGAGGCGCCTCGTTGTGAAAGGCGCTATATAAAAATACATTGAACTGAACGGAATACCACTAGAAAAAATATATGGAAAGCGTGGGAAAAAATTTAGATCGCTCTGAAGAGTATCTTCTGTCTTAACGAGCATAAACAGATGTCAAGTAAAAGAAAAACACGTTTTAAATAATGAACATACTGGTTGTAAAAATGATTAACCAGGGGATTTCAATGCACATTTGACTGAGGTACAGGTTGCTACAGAGGAAAATAGTGTGATGATATGGGGGTTCGTATTCATTTTGTGTGTAAAACGGACCACAAATTAGTCCGTCAGGGTTAGTGTATTAAACAAGAACACAGGACGTCCAAGCAAACAACCGAATAGATATTTGAATATTTGAGCCTTCAAAACATTAAGGTAACTTTATCGATGCCAAATACGCAAGGAGTGACGGTTCACTTGCGGCCCTTAATATACCCTGTAAAAATATTAGGAAACGTTAACCCAACGAATGCCATTATACAAATAGTCGTGTGCTATCCAGCTGTCCTAAATATTTTCTATACGAATTGCTTTCTTGTATGTTATGTCCCCTCCGCCAGTGAATAGACAGGTGGGTAATTGCCTCGCCGTGGAAACTCATGTCAAAGGAAGCGCCTTTCACTGCAGAACAGAGCCCGTGGGACGGTTTCACGGAGCGTTGCAAGATCGGAAACGGAGTCGGCAGTTGGACGAGAAATCGTTTTGGTGGGACTGATTTCACTGATGCAATAAGTTTTGAAAATAAAATGTGCCTCCAACAGAAAAGACACTGTGCAAAAATGAATACTTTTGCTGACCTCGTTTATTTTTCTGCAATCGTATTACAAACGCGAAACATATTTAGAAGTATGAAGTTATTAGTTCAGAACATAAACACTATTACAGATCACATGGTTTTACCTGTTAACTGCAAGTTTCCGTTGGTAGATAATTCGGTTTCTGTTAGACTCATTACATGACGAAACAAATGTTGCTGTAAATCAGATCCCATACCTACTGTGGATTGTTGGCCAAACTATATTGGGGGATTAATTAAGAAACTTAAGTCTGTTAAAAGTATATAAACCGTCTTTGTTTTCTGAGTTAACAAGCATATGTTAACTAATTAGACTTTTTTGGTAATTGTTCTTACCAGATGCAATCTATTATTACAGCAAGTACAGTACTTAGATGTAATAACAGGAAACAGTGGTCCCACGGTGAAGGCTACAGAAGGCTTTAGCATCTCTGGTACTGGTCTGCTGGAAACAGATATGGTTACCATGTCAACCAGCAAGGTTATCACAGCATATTCCAGGGTTGTGCCATTCTGTCTGGATTATGGGTACATGTGGAGTATCTCATTCTTTGGGAAACTTCACAAACTCCTAGAAATTTCACAAAAACTATCCAGGTTAAGGCGAATAGTCGAGGGCAACTCAAAGTAATAAGCTGGCCTTGCCTGACCTCCAGAACTTGTATGGTACTTGTACAGCATCCAGTGGACAGATGAATTGAAGCAAGGCAAGTGACAAGTGCTCTGCATATCTGGGATTTGTTGTTCAACAGCTGGGAAGATGTTGGGTGATGTTCTGCTGAACACTACCAGCAGAAACCCTGTGTTTGTGCACCTATTAAAGAAAGTCACAGTTACTTTGGAGAATCCCAGAGTAGGAGGCTAAAAAGCTGTTTTCAAAGTGTTTTTGATACTGTTATGTTTATTTGTCTGCTTTTGCAGGTATTTGCAAAGACATCTTTGACATATTTTGCAAAGCAAACCAGGGCAAGAGAAAGAGTTATAAAACATTTAAACATATAAACATACTGTGTGTAATTCCTTGTTCAACTGTAAATAGAAATTATGTAGGATACTCACAGTGTTTCAGGAGACAGGAGGTAAGCTTTGGTGGTCTTTTAAAATCTGCATTATGACTTGATTTTTGTGGTAGCACCATATTGCTTTTGTGTAATATGCGTAATAAAAATTGTATTTCAAAAGTAGAGCCTTTGCTCACTCTGAAAGGTTCAATTAGAGGAAACTGGATCCAGTGTGGAGTCAGTAGCATCCACACTGCTTGGTCACTATGCCGCAGGTGCTTAGGAGAGAGGACTACATAGATTCAGGCAGGAAAGAGAACCATATAGATTCAGACTGTCTGCCTCTCTGTACTAGACACCAAATATAGAAGGAAGGTGTCTGATGTCACTTACAGTCATCTCCAAACAAAGTAAGTTATATAATGTTATGGGTATTTGCAGTAACGTCCCTAGGTTACCTGGTGCCCTAGGCAAGATTACATTTGCGCCCCCCCCCCCCCCATCGTGACAGGACAATGTGTGCGTGCTAAGGACGCCCCTACGGACGGAGAGCCCCCCTAGCACTTGTCTATACGCCCTATGCACAGGTTCTGAGACATTAATTGACATGCCGTAGCATAAAATCTGTAAAATATCGATTTAAATTCTGACCGCACATGAGAGATACGTAGCGCAAAATGTTCACTGAGTACTGTACACACAAAAAAGGAAAACCCGACATAATTAAGATAAATTACCTCGCTCTGTGGTAAGAGATTCGCTGTAATGTATTGACACATTTCAGCGATAATTATGATCCCATACCATAGATGGCGCTAGAGCACGTAGTTTGGCAAAATCTCGTATGTGTATAAATTTACAGTATTACATGACGTTTTTCCATTATTGACGAAGTCTGTTCATGATATCTATGTCAGAATTTCATAAATCGATACATATATTTACCACTGCTATATAAAATATTGTGTTGATGCTGCCTTATTTTCAAAAAAGTTGAAATGTCGTAATTTGTCAGAACTGTCGATGATGTATGGTTTTTTACGCAGGGAACAGAAATATTCAATGAAATGATATAACCACATTTGGAACTGTGAAAAAGTTCTGATGTGTTTGGTAAAGCCCCGCACACTT
This sequence comes from Chitala chitala, assembly GCA_025773905.1. NCBI lineage: Eukaryota > Metazoa > Chordata > Actinopteri > Osteoglossiformes > Notopteridae > Chitala > Chitala chitala. Next base: position 15,274 of record JABJVR010030594.1, read on the forward strand.
ACTCCTTACCAAGGTTTCTCTGGACTTTTTTTAACCATGAAAGAAACTTTTCTAATGTAGAGAAAAGTTAAACTTTTTGACACAAAAATTCCGATTTTTATTTTTCAGGTCTTAAACTGTCGGTCAGTTTCAAAGAGTATACTGTATAACTGTCATTGAATCATAAATTATTTTATAATAATCATAGGTGTGTTTAGGAAACATTTATTTTATTATTATTATTATTGTTATTATTCCTCTATATGTCTAGAGTTTCTACGAATTCTATAATCGTAACTTAACGTAAAATAAATATATTTTTAATTAAAAAATTATATATATATATATATATATTTTTTTTTTTTTTTTTTTTGTGTCTGCTACAGCTATTCACTACAGTAACCGTCTCCCGTAATACACCTCCTACTAAGTTGACGTAAGTACGTGACCGTCCCTTTTTTTCTTTACGTCTTGTGTTGATATACGCCAGAGCAGAGTCGTTGTCTTTGATATTGATGGCATTGTTCAGACCAGCCAGTCATTGGTGCTTTGAATTGCATTGCATAAAGCGACGCACCGATATCACGGCCGGAGAGAAAGCGTCTATTATTTTAATTTTTAAAACAATCGCCAGCGAGGAATGACGGCTCTTCTCACACTTGCAAGATGTCTGGGGATTTATAGTTTGTTGTGAATATAAAGCTCGACTGTCCAGCAATTAATAGTTGTGTTTAATGATATCAATCCATTTGATTTCTTCATCTTAAAGGTATCCGTATACCATCTGGATTCGTAGGCTACTTAGTTGCAGTCAGTTTTTGAATTAAAGCGATAGAACAGAGCCTAGTATTCTTAATACTAACTTGTATATACGTTTATTTTCTTTTTGCAATAAAATATTGCTTTAAGTATTCAGTATTGTGTATAATATTACGTTTTTCTCGTCGTCGCTGGACGAAAACGTAGCTTGTGACTGAAGTTCTCGATATTACTCCTGATCGCAGCAGGCGTCGCTTCTATACCAATCAGCCGGAAAGCTTGGCTGATGCCGTCCTCACACTGTTTGTGAAACGATGTGGGTCAACCCGGAGGAGGTTTCACTGGTTAGCGCCCTATGGACTACTGAAAGGGCAAATCCGTACTTCATTCTTCAGAAAAGAAAAGGACATGAACGCGGAGGACTTGCCGGTAGGTGTCTAGCGCTTTTATTACGATATTGACCATACGTGGGGCACCATCATTTGAAGTGTGTGTTATTTATGCACTGTCATTTTTTGTTTCCAGGACCAGAACCCAGAAGTTTTAGGTGAAAGGGGTACCATACCTTGTTTATTAACACTAGATGTGATGTGAATGCCTGATGTGACCTATAGACATAATGTACCTACGGTCCAGTAAGATAGCGGTCAGGTTATTTTCGCTGAAAAACTACTTTTCTGATTTAGTTCTTAAACCCTTACGACGTGAGACGCAGAAACTTGCTACTGAACGTGGTATAATTACAGCTTATTATTATTATTTTTTTTACTTTAAATTCTGTACATGGACAGCTTTTCCAACTGTGTACATGTACACTGATTTCGCGTTATGTATATTGTGCCGAACGGATGTTTTCGCAGCAGACACCTACTACCTTTCAATATGTCAAAAGTAAAGGGGTAGTAAATTAATGCCAGAGAAACTTAACTGGAAAATCCTGCTGTTGGGTTCTTGTGAATTCCGTAAGGGGCCGGGGGGGAGTTTACCTTTGCAAAGTATCAGGCTGTAATACCAAGAATGAAAATAATAGTAACTTCACGTTTGTTTTCTGGATGGTAAAAAAACGTTTTTGAACCGCGTGATTCACATCGTAATTTTTCGGTATGTTAATTTAAACAAGAATAGTTTATAAATAAAGTCACTAAAACAAATAAAATGCTTACCTTGCATTGCAAATGCTGAACATCAACGAGACGCTGTAATTTTAATTTCAAATTGTTGTCTGGAATTTATAATTTAAATTATATAATATAATTTAAATTGAGGGTGTTTATATTCAGTGTTTTCAGAGTAGGTGGGTGCATTCTGCAGAATTATTGCCTGTTGAGTATGTATTCAGTTACTTTGCAGAAGTTACTCTCGTTTTTCAGAATATTTTAGAGGCAATGTACAATATGAAACTTTGGTAGCCGGACTATGTTCTTTTCAGTACTATTATTGACTTTTGTGTGATGGAACATGCTTTCAGACGCATATTTTGGATTTTAATTTATTCAACAGTAAATACATATTTAAATTGTCATCTGTACATGTAAATCAGATTTTATCCCCTTGCGATTATAAAAAAAAAAAAAAAAAAAAAAGTCAAAGATGCAAGTCAACTATTTGGCTTTGTAGTTGTTAGCTCGCGCGGTCGTGTGCGCTCGCGAGGATAATGGATGCAGTGTGCACTGGTGCTCCGATGTCACTGTTCTGTATAGATGTCTGCCAGGCTGTCTGGGCGCTGCCATTGTTTTTTCTGTACTAATAATCAGTAAGAGAAGGCGAGTTGCCAAACAGACATATTTCAGAAGCTCGCAGTGTGACCACGTTCTTTAAAAAGCCATTCCAGTATTTCTTCATTCTCTGCCGTTTCGCAACAAAACATCACATGACGGCGTATTTAACTTTAAAGGCATAATAGCAGAATTGATGGACAGTGGGCAAACGCGTGCATGCGACAATTCTCTCTGAGATACACTTGGAATAACCTTTGAGCTGACCTCTCAGTGCCTGATGTGCGCATTCCCACTGAAACCAATCGCAGCATGTTACCGCCTTCTGCTTAGGCACTGATTACCTATCAATCAATGGCCAGATAAAGGTGTGAATGTGTTTTTTGCCTCACACCATTATCAGTCAGGAAATAAATCTATACCTCCCTCAGACAGCAGATGAGGAGGAAATAAGACCGCGAGCCTGCAAGCCGTATCGTGCGTTGCGTTATACGTGGTGTGTGAGAAGGACAAGCCATTTTTCATTTCCTCCTTTGTTTGCGTTTCTCTTCCTCCATCTCTGCTGCGTTTCAGCATTTTAACTGAGTAAATGTGACTGGATATTATTTCTTGAGTAAGATGACAAAAAGTATTAAAATTTTATGAAATATAAAAATAATTTTTACACTTGGGTGACTTGAAAGATGCCTATAAATAAAACATAATATTAACCTGCAGCTGAGAGTAATTTTAAAGAATGAACAAGACTGGCTATTTTGGCCACACACACACAAACACACACAGGGTGTATTGTTGTGTGACGGATGCTTGAATCAGCTGACGGCACTGTAAAGTGAGGAGGTCTGTGTCCTCTGCCCCTTGCAGACACTGTCCAAAACAAATATGCTGATGCCAGTTCCTGTAAGTGGCAGGACGAATTAAAATAAAGTGTCTTGTATATCATCTGTTAAGAAATGCATAGAGCGCTGATCTGTTGTAGGTGGTGTGGCATTTTAGTGGGTGCCTTTGTAGCCTCACAGAGCCTGAGTCATGGATGTTTCTAGAGCTTGTCATATGTTTTTCCTAAACATGCCTTGTGGCTTAACTCCGATGTCTTTCCCCAGTGTAAATTCACTTCAGCTGGACAGGTGACTCTGAGCTGTTGTCTTGTGGTGACTCAGCACCCTGTGTTGTCTTGGAAACGGTCCAGGCAGCTCTGTCGCTGCCCGAGAACTGCTCTGGACCCTTACCGAAATCCCTGACCTGGGATCACCAGTTCAGTGTAGGCTAATAAAGGGAACAGTGGAATTTATCTAATGTCCCTGAAACAGAGGTTGCCCAGGCCTTTGTGCTGTTCACAGACATGGTGTCAGGTTGGCACCAAGTTCTCCTAGGCATTGTATGAATAGGTCAGAACTGAGTTTTTACAGAAAAGCAGAACACAGCATGTGTTGCACTGGCATTGCCGTTCCTGCTGCATGTAAACAAAGATGTGGACTACTTGGTGAATTTGCTGCCTAACCTTTACATTTTCCCCCAGGCCTGTTGGTGGGCACCCTTGATGTTGTGCTGGACTTCAGTGCCCGTTCTGCTCCTTACAGGATCCTGTACCAGTCTCCCGACTCACTGGCATGCTGGACCATTGCTCATGGTGGGTAATGCGGCAGGACTCGCCCATGTACCCTCACCCAGTCAGTGACTTTTTGGCTAAACGAAGTTGCTATTTCCAGAAATTAATTTTAGTTCTACTAGTGTTGGCATCTTTCCCTAGATGCCAGAATGCTACCTGCCTGTTTTGTGTGAAACACAGAAACCGAATTTTAGAGAAGATTTGCTGATATATGCTGTTACCAGCTTCCCTAATTTCTTAAGGTAGTACATTGGCATAGCTGAAAAGAAACACATGAAATCTGGTGTGATTTATTTGGTGGCTAGGAGGAAGGGGTCAGAAAGTGATGCTGTGCGTGTATAGCACTGCTGTAGTATCAGCAAAGACACTGTTCTTACTTCCTGAAAATATTGACACAAACAAGGCAGCCTCAAATTCTAGCATGGTGTGCCATGCAAATACTGCCTAACACATGGCTCTGGTGCGAGCTAGGCCACAGATCAGGAGGTGTGGACTTAAAGGGGCATTGAAAGAAGGAGGGGATTTAGCTGCTTTTCCTGTTTCTGTCAGCCAGCCTGTTGTGTTAATGAAAATTTGAAATGTGTTTATCACATTTGCTTTGAATTAAAAAAAAAAAAAAAAAAACATTTTTTAATACAAGTAAACTGAATGTTTTGAATCACTGGTTTCTTTTCGAAGTAAATTAAATGCGTTTTGCATTTTGACTGTAGCCCAGTTCAGTGAACTGTTACATATGGCGTAACTGTCATTTCCAAAACTGGACATATTACGAAACTACAGTGTGGTCATACACCGACACGGCTTCTGTTTTCACGTTACGTTTGAGGGTGAGACTAGCGGCTTTGTTTGATTACCTTCCAATCCTTCCTCAGGTGCTTCCGGCGGCGAGATCACTGAACACTGGGAATGGTTAGAACGTAACCTCCTGCAGACGCTTGCCATCTTTGAGACCAACAACGACATTGACACCTTCGTCCGGGGCAAAATTCAGGTGACAGATCGTCTCTCTGCTGAGCTGAGGCATTCTGAAATATATAGGCCTGAGCAGAGTGGTTTCTTTATACCTGAACCATTCTGATTTAGATCCATCTTTGTGTGTAGGTCTGAGTGACAAAGAAGGTTGGCCGTTGAACTATTTAAACTGTTACATACGTCAGAATGTGCTAACGAACCTTACGAGCTTACCGTGTGCTGAATAAATGGCAGTGAAAATGCTGTGTTGTGGAGAGGCTGCTGTTATTGAATGAGAGCTGAACTGTCAGGTTTAGACTGTTTGGTACACACTGCGATTTCAGCAGTTTGTGTAGAGAGTTTGACCTCTCTTCTGCTTGTAAATATGCAGGCATTTGACTGGGTTATGAAATGCTTTACATATCCAATTAGGTTCTTCTGGATAAGCAACTAATGCAGATGTTCGATAAAAGCGATTTTTATGTATTTATCTCTGTTTTGTCACGTGCTCTACTTTCTTGAATGTAAAACTCACCTTGGTTTTGATGTATCTATAATATAATCTACAATTAGCATGTTAAGATGCACACGAACGTTAAACGGTTCAATTTGATCAAGGACGGTGATGTTAATGTGTGAAATAAGCAAACCGTGCTAAAAAAAAAAAGAATGTCTAATGTAGTTCTCCGCTTTTTTTTTGGAGGGTTTTTTCCCCCTTTAGTCTCACTTTGATTTGGCTAAAGCAGAATTGGTAACAGGTTCTCCTACCCCCCTACGGCGTAGGGCATCGTAGCGGAGTGCAACAGAAGTCAACATGTCGGAGAGGATGATGACACGGAGAAGTTTAAGGATGCCGTCGCCAGGTTCCACAAGCTGTTTGGCATGCCGGAGGAGGAGCGGCTGGTGAATTACTACTCCTGCAGCTACTGGAAGGGCAGGGTGCCCAGGCAGGGCTGGCTGTACCTCAGCGTCAACCACCTGTGCTTCTACTCCTTCATGATGGGCAGAGAGGGTAGGGGCACGACCCGTTGGCTTCCACTGGCGTGTGTGGTCAGTCCGGGGTGCGTCGGTGCTTGTGATAATGTGCGCCGTTTGCCGTTTTAAATGGGTGGGGTTTTTTTAAGCTTTTGTGGGGAAGGGTGTGTAGTGACGTGCGTTCAGAATGGCGTTCCCTTTCCCGATCCAAAGCAGTGGTACTAAGGTATTTTGTAACGTTGAGCTACCTGACAGAAACAACTTCTATCAGATATTTCCACATAGCTTTAGAATTCATGGACATTGTGTGTGTGTGTGTGTGTGTGTGTGTGTGTGTGTGTGTGTGTGTGTGTGTGTGTGTGTGTGTGTGTGTGTGTGTTGTCAGCCAAACTGGTGGTCCAGTGGGCTGACATCACCCAGCTGGAGAAGAACGCAGCCATGCTCTTTCCGGACACCATCAGAGTCAGCACGCGGTTCAAGCAGCACGTTTTCTCCGTTCTCCTGAATGTCAGCGAGACGTTCAAGCTGATGGAGCAGCTGGCCAACATCGCCATAAGGCAGCTGCTAGACAACAAGGGTTTCGAGCAGGACCGCTCGCTGCCAAGGCTCAAGGCTAAATCCCCCCGGAAGGTCTCTGCTCTGAAAAGGTGAGCGTTCACCGGTTGTGTGTTGCTTCATGGGTGTTGCTTCGTGAAAGCTGGAATCTCAGTGAAGGGACTTTTGTGATCATCTGAAAGTCCCTCATACATTTTTTTGTGGAAATGTTAAAACAACCCCTAACTTGGATATTTGGAAATTACAATACTTGCATATTAACTGGGGCTTCTGCTGTTATCATAGGGGCCTCCTAGAAGCTTTGCTTTCAGATGACATTTCTTGTAATTGCTACCAATCAGGAAGTTCGCATCAGTGAGCGTGATGGTTCCCGTTTTTGTCACAGGGACCTGGACGCGAGGGCGAAGAGCGAGCGGTTCCGAGCGACGTTTAGGCTCCCCAGGAACGAGAGGCTAGACGGGCACACGAGGTGCACCCTTTGGGCGCCCTTTAGCAAGGAGCACCTCTTGGGCCAGATGTTTGTGTCTGCCAACTACATCTGCTTTTCCAGCAAGAAGGAGAATGCATGCAACCTTGTCATCCCGCTTAGAGAGGTGGGGCGTTGGCTCCTCCCACCATTGTCTCAGGGCAGCACCGAATAAACGGTGTCTGAAGAAACATATCAGTTTTGGCATATCACATTGCAGCGATGCTTACATAACATCTCTGGAAGTTAATAATATGCCCATGCTGGCTCAGTGCACTATTTTTCATAATGTTTCACCAGTCCTTTCTTTTAAAATATTATACCCATAATTCCTCATGCTTTGCCCTCATTATTCAGTGTTTACACATTCACCCATTTTGCCTGTGATTAAGTTGGTGGTCTGCATCATGAAGTGGGCTTGTCTGTTATACTTTTGGAAATCCTATAATCGCTACTGAAACGCACTGCTTTGTAAACGCAGCGGAAGCACATCGCTTTGAGCTACACCCATCACTTTAGAAGGACCTGCTGTTTGTCGACATCAGAACTTGAGTTGGATTTTTTTTCTATGAGACGGGCCTAGTGCATGAGGCAGAACAGAAGCAACAAAGGATGCAGCTGGCCACCTTCACCCAGTTGGATGACGTTTGATTTTTGAACTTCACAGACAGTTTCACGCTACGCTGCACGCCGTGCTCATAGCGTTGGCTTTGCTCACACGTGCTGATAAACGCGCAGCTGCCAGCTGAAGTCACAGCGTCTTTAAACGATTTGGCGGCTGATGTGACAAGCAGCCTGCGTGGCGGATGCACCTGTTGAAGTTGCCCTCAGTGCCCGTGTGATGTTCTTCACGGACTTCTCGCTGTCTTTCAGGTGACCATCGTGGAGAAAGCGGAGAGCTCCGGCGTCCTCCCGAGCCCCCTGTCTGTCAGCACCAGGAACAAGATGACCTTCCTGTTCGCAAACCTCCGAGACCGGGACTTCCTCCTTCGGAGGATATCTGATTTCCTGCACCATACCACGTCCAGGGTGTGTGCTGAAGATGAGATCACGGGGAGTTTTAGCTCGTCAGACGATGAGGTACACGGTGTGACCTGTGTCTTACTGACAAACTTCCCAGTTTATAAAATAACAATGTTTGTACCCCAGATTGCGGAACTTTGAGGTCTGTGGGAGGTGTGGAGGGCTTCCTGTAGTTCTCAGTTTTAGACAGTCATGATGCAACACAGCGTAATGAGGGTCCTTTAATGAGGTTTGGTTTCCTTTCAAAGATATATATGATGTAAATGTGTATGTATCCATCAATGGTTTTTCATTTACTTTGGTTAAATGGCTTGGAAAAAAAGGTTTATTTTGGATGCAAAATCCGTAAGTTTGCAGCTGGGCCCTGCCCTGGCTCTTGGCTCAGTGCTAATGTGACATTTCCATGCGTTATTTATTCATTTGTTTTTTTACTGTGCTGTGGTTTTTACCCAAACACGCTTAAGTGTTTTGTGACTGTAACCCGCCGGGCTCAGTGCTAGTTTTTTGCGTTTTACAGTGTTGGGCTAAAATCCCAGTCGGCTCCAAAACGGCAGTGTTTAATTGTGCGAGGGACTTTCAGCGACGACTGTTTCATTAGCCGTAACCCCCCCGGCGTGCACCACAGGTCTACTCTCGGCAAAGCAGCCTGCAGTCCTGCAACTCCGAGCCGGAGTACGAGCGAGTGTTCAGCCTGAGAGACGACAGTATCCCCACCGCCACCCAGGCCCTGATGACCATGTTCCGCCGGAGGTCCCCCGAGGAGTTCAGCCCAAAGCTGGTAAACAACATGTCTGCCGTACACGTTCCTGCCGGGAAACTTCTGGTGGTGGGGGGAGGACCTGGAAGTTTCACATTTAGCTTTGATTCAGTTGTTGTTCCTTATTTTTTTATGGGGGGATTTCTTTTATTGTGAGTCATCTGCCTTCCTTTTATGATGACCAATACAACATGTCTGTCGACGTGACGTTGACGTGCGGCTTGTGTCAGTTAATCTTGTTTTGTATCCCTAAATGTTATGTTAAAAAGTTCCGTCTCTTCTGTGTCTGCTTCAAGGCCAAGGAGATCCTGAAGGAGAAGGCTTGGAGGAACCACTTCTCTGAGTACGGCCAGGGCGTGTGCATGTACCGCACGGCCCAGACCAGGGAGCTGGTGCTCAAGGGCATCCCGGAGAGCATGAGGGGCGAGCTCTGGCTCATCTTCTCCGGTGAGCTCCACTTGTCAACGCGCCACCGTAGTTTAACGCGCCGGTGCTCCCGAGACGTTGCTCTCGTGCTCAGTCCCGCCGCGTGGCTTGTACAGAATGCAGAGACACACAGGGTGCGCGGATTCTGCCTTCTCCTGGCGCGTTCGGGTGTGTTCAGCGTGCTGGGTGTTTTTCAGGCTTCATTCTATAACGTGTCCCCCTTTGCATTTTGAAAGTCAAGAAACATGCTGCATATTGCGCGTAATGGCGTTGTAAGTCACAAGTGTGGCTGTATTTCAGTCGTTAGTACTTTTCTGTTTCTGTGATACATTTGAAATGCAAAACCATATGGGGAAAGAAAACATGGCAGATCACAGGAAATAACATGTAGTTGTTTAAAAATTTCTGCAGCAGGAGAGGCCCCACTCCCCTTACCAATATAGAAATGCTTTACACCGTTACGCTTTGAGTTTGTAATCCTATACATTTAATGGCCTCACAAGCAGCACTGTGCATGTATCCCTGCAGACAGCTACTGTGCAGCCCATGTGTCAGGTAATGCCCGTTTCCTAGCTGCTGTTGCTATGGCAGCTTTCTGTTCCATTCGTTTGGTGAGGCACCTGTTATTTTAGGTGTACGGTTTCCTGTGGGATTCAATAAAATGAGGAGTATCACAGAGCTTCGTTGTTGGTTTCTCTACAGATCCTTCAACAAAAGAACAGAACCATTAGTTATGTAAAAACATTACTTTGTAACACTGAGCATCCAACGTTCCTGTTCGTTTTGCTGTGCAAACCTGAGACTACCACAAGCCTTAGTCCATATTCTGTCTAGGTTATCAACTTGCTGTGTAGAGGATTGAGTCTGTCGTTGTGTTCAAATAGATGAGTGTTAGTTCAGAGTTCCTACTGAACTTGTCCTTTTAATGGACCTGAATGGGCCTGTTCGTAAAGCAACCGTGTTTGCCACACATTAACAGCGGTTTTTGTTGTCGTGGCGCTGAGCTCTCTGACGGTGTCGTTTGTGCAGGAGCTGTAAACGAGCTGGCCACCCATCCAGGCTATTACGAGGAGCTGGTGGAGAAGTCCATGGGCAAGTGCAGCCTGGCCACAGAGGAGATCGAGAGGGACCTCCACCGCTCCCTGCCCGAGCACCCCGCCTTCCAGAACGATATGGGCATCGCCGCCCTCCGTAGGGTGCTCACCGCGTACGCCTACCGCAACCCCAACATCGGCTACTGCCAGGTGGGGAAAGTCTACAGCAACACCTGTTGGAAAATATACACCATCATTGTCTTTCTATTTATTTATTTGTGTGCTGTACTTTATTTTACATCATTGCAATGTACACGCCATCTTCAACACTGACCTGTGGCCGGTGTTACAGAATTGACTGAAACAAGGCTGATATCCTGGCCATGGTTCACATTTTATCAGTATTTTATTGTTATTAGACATCTGTTCTATCCCAGTTGAATGCGACCGTTTGTTCTGCTGTTGTCAGGCCATGAACATTGTCACCTCCGTGCTGCTGCTGTATGCCAAAGAGGAAGAGGCCTTCTGGTTGTTGGTGTCCCTCTGTGAGCGGATGCTTCCAGATTACTACAACACCAGAGTCGTGGGTGAGTTTGTGCTTCCTCTCAGGCACGCACGACACCATGGAGGAAGCGCTGCTTTGGTCTGCTGCTTTCATCAGTTTCGTAGATGTGTCAGATGTGTCAGAGCTGATGATGCCTGGTAACAGGCCTCAGGTCACATAAGGCTTGTCCGGAGATGCCCTGTGTTGATTCTAGTGTCTGTGTATGTGTGTGTGTTCAGGTGCGCTGGTGGACCAGGGCGTGTTTGAGGAACTGGTGAGGGACCACATACCCCAGCTATACGACTGCATGCAAGACCTGAATGTCATCTCCACCATCTCGCTCTCCTGGTTCCTCACACTCTTCCTCAGCGTCATGCCCTTTGAGAGTGCCGTGGTGGTGGTCGACTGCTTTTTCTACGAGGGTGTCAAGGTCATCTTTCAGCTCGCCCTGTCTGTGCTCGACGCTAACGTAGACAGCTTGCTCGGTTGCCAAGACGACGGGGAGGCCATGACTGTTCTGGGAAGGTGAGCGCTTAGAGGGTATAAACATGTAACACAACAGTTTGTTCTCATACATTTTACATGAGTACTTCACCCCTGTTCATGTATAAGTGCTGCATGAGAGAGAACAGAATGAATGTCAGACATTCTCTGGCCAATTACATTTGGTATTTCAATGTAGTAGCATAACTCGAGACTTTTAATTGGCCAATAAGTAGGGTGGCAGGGCGGAGTTTAAATATGTAGCTTCCAGTCATGGAACAGTACTGTTGGGCAGAAGTTTCACACCATTGTCTCCTTGTGTACAGAAGAATGCGTCTGAACAGAATATGTGTGTGTAAAAATGACAGGCCCTGGTATGTGCAGTTACTTGCTGCTGATGCTGTGTTTCAGATACCTGGATAGTGTGACTAATAGAGACAGCACCCTGCCCCCAATTCCTCACCTCCACTCCCTGTTGATAGACGACAAAGAGCCACACGCTGAAGTGGACGTCTTCAGCCTGGTCCGCAACTCCTACGAGGTCTGGTGCACCATTGGGGTCTTTAGAAAACTAAAAACTCCTCTTATATTGCTTCACAAAGCTTTTTTTCCCCCTTTAAGCTTTCAGAGCACAAACTTCACTTTAATATTTGTAAACGCCAGATACAGCTGGTACGTTAGCTTCTTTCTCTTTTTGTTTTGTTTACAATTTTAGGTTCGATCTAACATGGTAAACAAGGTTTTGTTGCCCAAGGCTTTGTTACCCAAGGCTTGATGTGTTCCTTCTGCGGAAAGCCAAGCAATCTTTATTTGCGGCTTGCATGTTTTGACAGAAATTTGGCACCATCCATTCCGAAGACATCGAACAAATGCGCTTCAAGCAGCGGCTGAGAGTGATCCAAACGATCGAGGACACCACAAAACGAAATGTGGTAAAGTGCCCAATCATCCTGTGGTCATATTTATCACGTTGTCCACAGTCATGTGCTTCCCTGCTGACTTTATTCATCTCTCCCTTACATTGCTCAAGGTTCGTACCGCAGTGAACGAAACGTCCTTCGGTGCCTCTGAGCTCGAGGAGCTTTACTTACTGTTTAAGGTGGGTGGAGTTTATGGCCGACACAGGGCGCCACGCCCATTCTGGGCAGGTGAACAGAGGAGTGGGCCTAAGAGAATATCTCAGTAGCACCAATGAGTTCACGTGCCATGGTTTTTCTTGAAAGCTGTGTAAGTGCTTTGAAGGATGTCGATAATTTTTTTTCAGCATAATATAAAGTGGAAATTACTTTTGGAAAACATACTAATGTAAGTTGTGGTTGTTGTGGAGAAAGGTCATGGAAAACGTTTTAAAGTGAAAGAGGGTATGGGAAAATTTCTGGCACACTGTTTACAACGGTTAGGACCTTGGTTTAGGGCCCCGCAAAGAGATCAAGCGAACCCCCATTTTTCAAATGAGCCATGTTTGAGTGCCTTCTCTAATGGTGTGGACATGCAAAGCTGTGAGGGAGGTTCTGTATAAACGTCACAGATCATTTGTGTCGACTGGTTGACATCTTGTAATAGGTCAAGGGTTAGAGGGGAACTTGGTCTGGGGTGTCAGAGTTGGGAGCCCCCACAGTTTTCATAATCATCAGTGCTCACTGAGACCAGGGGCCTTCTCTGCTTCGAGGTTTGCACATTTAACCTGGTGATTAGACTTGCCTGCGGTTATATCCACCATATTATTGTGTATTAGTAGCTTAATAAAACACGATTAAGCACAGGGGTATGGCGGAGTAATATTAATAAACCTTGCGTGCCCACTTTGATTTCACATTTTCCATGGCAGGATTGTGAAATGTTTTTCCTTCCTTTTTTTAAGCTGGTGTTCTTCAGTTGTCCTGTAGTGCTGATGACTGACTGGGTTCATGGGTTCCCTGTGTATATCACCACGGAGACACATTTGAAATGCTGTTAATGTTTGGAGCTTTAGTGATCTGGTAGGAAGGTCATGGGTTTTTAAAATGTTCCAAGCTGGAGGAAATATTTGCAAACTCAACTCTTAAATATTATCATTACAATAGTTTCTAATGCCATTGAATGAAACGTGTTAAATCGTGGTATTTGTTCCTGGTGTCCTGCACAGAGTTTAACTGATGTTACATTAGACACTATTTTGTCTTCCTTTCAGCACTATTGCCTCAGTCCTGATTGGTGTTTCATTTGACACCGTTCTCCTTGTTCCAGGTGGTGTTTAAGTCCTGTTCCATTTCAACACTGTCGCCTCTGTCCTGCAGGCGGAGCACCTTGCAAGTTGCTACTGGGGTGCAAGTAGCAGTCCCACAGATGGGCACGACCCTGGCCTGCCCTACCATGACCAGTACCGTATCGATGTGGAGCAGTTCAAGAACCTCTTCACACTCCTGTTCCCCTGGGCTGGTGGCGTCCACTCCGACGTCCTTGCCGCACGCCTCTTTAGGGTCCTGGACTCCAATGGGGACTGCCTCATCAACTTCCGGGAGTTCGTCACCGGACTTAGTATGTCCCCCCCCCCCATCTCTGCGAGCTCAGGGCAGTGCTTGTGGGTTGCAGATCAGCTGACCTTCTGTGTTTTGGTGGCCGGATAAGGGCTGCCGTCACCATGGTGCTTAAGCTATGGGAACGGAATGCTGGTTGCGCTCCACAAAGTTTGGTTTCAGAATGGATGCCTGCTGTGGTGGTGGGGAGGCCTTCAGCAGGCAAAAATGGGGAAGTGAAAATGTTCTTTCTCATTGTCACAGCATGGCAAACGTGACTGCGATAAAGGGTGAATAAGATCCACTTAATGTGCTGTTAAATAGCCAGAATATGTCTGGCATAATATGAATATGATTCATTGTATCTGTGTGCATGAGTGTCGGCGTCCATGCTTGTCTGTATCTGTGGGTGCATGTATGGGTGCATGTGTCTGTGTGCGCGCGTCTGTCTATGTGTGTGCATGTCCATTCTTTTTCTCCGAATGTGACTGTCTGTCTGTGTGCGTGTGCATGCGCGTGTGCGCGTGCATGTGTGTGTGTGTCTGTCTGAGTCGAAGCGCTGGAAGGCTGATGTTGGTTAACCTGACCACAGGTGTGCTTTGTCACGGAGACCTGACGGAGAGGCTGAAGCTCCTCTACAAGGTGCACGTGTTGCCCGGTACGTCTGCATAAATGTTAATGGCATCTGAATGCCAACAGAGCTCCTGCCTTGTGAGTGGAGGAAAACCAGAGGTTATCTGCACTTTCCTCACACTGGCTGCACAGTACTGGGGATTTACTAGATCATCTGTATGCAGAATGCACTGTGAAATTGAGTGTGATGGCATGTGATAGCACTGCAGGCTGTCTGAGTGACTGTCGGTTCTGCACGACCTTGCGTGATCTTGCAGAGGTGTCCTGTGAGGAGGAGGAGCCCGACTCTGCTTTTGAGGCCACTCAGTACTTCTTTGAAGACATCAACCCCGAGAATTCTCCTGGTGCGTTTTAATGTTCACTGCTCAAAGTCCTAAAATGTAATACTCCTGTCAGGGTGCTGCTGGGCTGCTGTTAATTTATTTTGTTTCTTCCTCCAGGCCTTCATTCCATGGTTAGAAAAGACAAGGATGACGGTTTTGTGAGAGTAACCTTCAAGACCGAGAGAGGTGGGCATTGGTGTTTGAGATAAGAAACAGATGCCAACTGCCACCGGGCCTTTTCCACTACGAATTAATGGCCTCTTTCAGCTCAGTGGTGTCGACCAGTTGTTTGTCCTGTGGATCAATTTTCTGTTCTTTAATCCTCGCTTCACTCGTTGCTTTTCAGTGAAGAGGATAAATGTTGGTGAATGGCAAGCCTTATTAAGCCTGTGGAATCAGGACATGAGCCCTGGTATGGGGAGAAGAAAAGATCTGCCAAAACTGAAGCAGGTAAAATCTCAACCTCACTAGTCCTGATAGACGTCTGTCCATTTACATAGAGTAAAATCTGTTTGGCTTCTGAAGCAGGGTGCATTGTGGGTAAACATGAACTTCCCCTGAAGAAAGTAAATATGGAAAAACTATATAAAAAAAAAAAAAAAAAAAAAAACATATAGTTGGTTTTTTAGTTTGCAGTTCATGTTCCTTCACTACTCCTTTTTAAACTCAAATCAGACAATAAGACTTTTTGACACGGTGTTCAGTGACAGCACTTGATGCTTTTGTCGTGCGACCGTGCTCAGGGCCAGTTCATCGAGCTCTGCAAGACGCTATACAACATGTTCAGCGAGGACCCCAACGAACAGCAGCTGTACCACGCCACATCCACGGTCGCCAGCTTACTCCTGGAGATGGGCGAGGTGGGCAGGCAGTTTCACAGCACCGCCACCAGGGAGGAGGAAGAGGAGGAGCAGGAGGAGGGCGCCGACGGTAACGGGAGCGGCACGTGTCTGGAGAGCGAGGGCTTCCTGTTTCAGCATGCCTGCCAGGAGGGACTTGATTTCAGGGAGGAGGCGCTCGGGTTCCCCTGTAGCTCACTGGAGGAGGTAGGGCTGGAGGACACGTCTCCAAAGGACCCGGGCCTCTCTTCGGCCACCCTCGTCTCAGACGACGAGGCGCGGGATGACGCCTCCGTGTCCTCCTACTCGGTGCTGAGCTCCGGCTCCAATGAGGCAGACGGCAAACTCCGCTGTGATGACATAGCTGACGACACGGTGCTGGTGCGTAACAGGTACCTGAGCAGTGGACTGCCCGCCGGCGTTGCCGTGGACAATGACTGGACCATCACCTTCGAGCAACTGCTCGCCTCTGTGCTCGACCAACAGGCACTAGTTCTGTACTTCGAAAAGCCAGTTGACATCATGGCCCACATTGCTAACGCTAAGAACGTGCACAAGGTGGGCTCCCTAGTGTCCAACAGTGACTATGAGATTTCTGCAGTGTCTGGATAGGGGTTTTTTTTTCTTTTTAAGGAATAATTCAGTGAGTCTGCACAGTTGACTGTTTTTAATTACACTTTACATTCAGTTTAAAGCTTATGATTTATGAGCAGAGTTGGCGTAGTAGTTTTTTGGCAGAACAGCCTATATATCGCCCAGTGTGCCTGCTGTCTGCGTGTGACACCTTTGCTTTCACGTACCACCGGCTTTCAGACCAAGAGAGAGAAAATTAAGTCTGATTAAATTCAGTCACCTGCCTGTTATCTGTCGTTTCCTTCAGTCTGAGGTGAACGGTTCACGGCTGCCCGAGGCAAGGATTTGTGAACTGAGCAAATCACCAGAATGTTTAAAAGAAAATGAAGCTTGGTCTTAAAGCTGAGTTTCGTGATGTACTAATAATCACCTTAATCACTGTCTGAAATATTCGCCGCTGCTGTTAACCACTCGGTCTTTGTTGCAAGAAAAACTGAAAAGCTAAATCATGTTAGTAACACCTGTTAAACATGCTTGGTTGCATCAAGTGTTCAGAACAAACCAGGTGAATTTCCTGTCAACTAGAATGTTCCTCTGTCCTTAAAATTGTGCACTTGCACTTTCATGTTTCTCTGAGAAGGAACTGGTCTCGATACTTGTGCCCATAATGAACGGTCTGTTTTGTTCTCAAGCTTCACCCTTTAAATTAAATCGACCTTTACTGTGAATCAACTGGGCATCTCTGCTAAGGTGACATATATTTAAACTACTGATTTCTCTGTGTGTGAATGAATATTCTTCAATGTGTATAAATTCGCTGTATTTAAATTAAAGATTTTAGAATGTACGATAGAATAGTTCGTAGACGGTCTCCGTTTTCCTGTTTTTACCTTTTATTTCTACGTCGCTCAAAGTTAATGCTGAGGAATAGTGTTTACTTCCACAAAACCATAGACGGTCCTCTACATCTCAATTCTAAACACATTCACCAAGACGCTACAGTTAATTTTTAAACAAAGTCTTTCTCCGCATCAAGAACAACTGGTGTTATTTATAACAATGAGGAAATCGATCAGGCTTGAATGAAGGGGCTGATTAGATAGAAGTGCGAGTAATATCGGACGCCCACACTGAAAGGAAGTGAGAAAATATTAATTATCGGAGCAGAGTTTGTAATTAGAATCGTAAAAGTCCACTACACGACGATAAGAAACTGCAGGCGGATCATATCTTACCTGTTTTTCATCGCATGAAAGGGTAGGAGGAGCTACAGGGGCATTAAAACAGGCCAAATGTTAGTGTATTAACAAACAAAAAATAAATAAATGCACCCCCCTCCCCCCACGTGCGATTCTAAAGCAACTTCGCAACCAAATAATTTGTTGTCCTAACAGTCCATTGCAGCGTGTAGCACGTGGAGGAGGGACCACGCCAAGCGCTTTCGTGTTTTTACGGTGTCATTGAAAAAATGGGCACGAGAAACTCAGCGTTGTCCTTCATCCCACCTTTTGGTTTCACTCTTTGCTTCTGCGAACTTGTGCCTCGTCATGAAGCTGGCCAGCGCATCTGCAACCTGCAGGCAGCGATAAAGAGGAGATATTAAGTATATTGTGGGGCTTTAATGGCACAAAATATCCATCTCATGCATCACATATCCAGTGTTCAAAGTATTATTTTTGTTTTTCAGACAGCAATGTGTTTCTGAATTTTTAAAAGCTGTTTGTGTGCAAGTAAGTAAAATGTGCTCATTCACAAGAAATACACAGGGATTTGTTACTTAAGCATTCGATCTTACTTTGTCTGGCATGTCTTCATGCACAGCATGACCACAGGGGGGCAGCACCTGCATCATGAATTTTCCTGCAAAGCGACGGCGTAAATTCTCAAGTGGTTAATGAGAACCTGTATTAATACCTATGCAGTTTAATACACTCTCATCAAAAACAATGCACTGTAGGCATAAGGGTGCTTTGGCTTAATTTAACGAATGGATAACAGTGCATACTCAGCATTTTCTTCAGCATTGGGCATAATTTTATGATTTCTAGGTACAGAAATTAGCTTTTAGTCACACACAACTGCACTAATAACAGTTCCATTTTCTTTCCTACACCTGGATATTTTTTGATTATAAAAACATTTAAAATGCACTTAACAGCTGCTCCTACGCTGTCTGTAAGTCAGAATATGGTGTAATGAAGCGATGAAGTAACTGGATCAGCGCACACACACACACACACACACACACGGCAGCGCTTTCCCATTTGTGTGGCAGCAGCTGAGCCAATACACACTGCTCAGTCTTGTCTCTTGCAGTCAGGGCAGTGCGGGGTGCTCCAGACATGTGTAAAATAATAATAATAATAAAATTATAAACTGCTGTTTTTAGGGAGGGGGGCTGACTGATGGGGCCAGATGACAGACAGAAAGCACAGTAAGAGCACTGCCGAGAAACCAGTGGAAAATCTATAGAAATCTATACAGCTGCCCATATACCATAATAATGACTTTTATAACAACGTCTTACCTTGCATTTGGCCAATAGTCAGATCTCTGTCCAAACGGTCTATACCTGGAACAATTTTTGTTTATTTACAGAGTGGTGGGGGGGAGGGGGCACAAACAAATGATTTATGATTTGACATTAAGTTTTAACGGAGAGCCGTGCGTGTGGAAGTATTTGACAGAAGTAACGCTCTAACCAGCCAGGAGTAAGAGCTTGGGTGCGTTGCAGCTGAGGAAGAGGTTAGAGATTCCTCGAAACCAGCCGTCCCAGTGCTTCTCCGCTTTAGAGAGGTCGATCCTCCAGCTGTACACGGTCTGCGGCTGCGCCCGCGTCATGCAGGCAGGCACAGCGAAACTCGACAGTGGCCAACGCAGTCCAATACAGGCAAACAGACAGCTTTCTACAGCTATTTTACATATTTAACAGCGCTGATCTATAAAGCCACACTCTGGCCAGTCAGAAAGTAATGTTATTAGACAGACGCTAATTAAAACCATTCGCTAAAATAGCACTGAAATTACAAACAGAGATACACTGGTTTTGCTGTGTGCTCATTATCACTGAAACATGACGGTTTCGAATACATTTGAGCGTGAGTGTCACAGTTAATATATTACTGCCAGTGAGCTTTTAGTTAGGCTGAACTGTTTTCTACATGCAAGCTACGTCACGAATAGCTGGCAGAGCATGCATATTCAGAGGTGAGCAAATAGCGGATAGGTCCTTACCTCCTGGTCGGAGACGCTCACCTCTGATGTCGCGCTCTCGGCTTTGTCGGTGACGTAATTGAGGTCGTAGAATTCCTCGTGACCCTCGGCCACCACGTCCGAGACTGGGTTGGCCTGCTCAGAGGAGTCCACCTCTTCCCCTTCACACCTGGCATGAGCAGGGCATGGATGGAACATGGTCACAAGCAGAAACTGAATGCCATGTGCAGATATATATACTGTATACACTGCATCGTCTGTGTGGACAGGTACAAAAAAAAATGAAAAAAAATTT
>JABJVR010030604.1:0-32500 GCA_025773905.1 Chitala chitala
ACCAAGCACAGGGAGAACATGCAAACTCCACGCACACAGACCCAAGGCGGGAATTGAACCCCAGGCCCGGAGGTGCGTGGCGACAGTGCCGCCTTCCCAGCATCTTTTCATCGAATAATGGCAATTTACTGCACATCTAATAAAGCAGGGAAGTATAATGCAATTTATAAATATACTGTAATGATCTTGCTTGGGGGTAGAGGTGCCCTAAATCTCATGATTAATCTGTGAGCCATATAAGATTTTGGGGGCAAGTCATCTGTGTTTATTCCTCCCTTCACCCCCATCTTTGACTGAAATTATGGTCTCTCTGATATCCAGTATAATAAACGTGAATAGGTATGGTGAAATCTACTGCACAGAGATAGTGTGCACACCTCACCCTCACACTACAGCTCACTCCAAGAGTGTTAACGATAAAAATAGTACTTCTCATTCAGCCCAGTAAAAATACAAGCTGTTCAGCAGCAAGCTCCCACCTCAGCATTCAGAATGGCTGTGGAACTCATTACAAACTAAAATGGTCAAATATGCTTAGGAATTCCTTTTTTATGTTGTATGTTACCATACAAAAGACAAAACTATTTTAGCTGCTCAGTTACCTGACATTCCCTTTATAACACCCAAGGAAACATAATGTTCTCCATTACAAAACCGACATCTAATTTTAAAGACACGGATGCTTTAAGCATACGTTGATAGTTGTGATCCCAGAAAAGACAAATCGAAAGGAACATTTCTATTTACACCATGACCCCCCCCCCCACACACGTAATTTGGAAGAGAATTCTCAATGATGCTTCCTAAGCAAGAGTAAGTGTCAGTTATATGTTCAAACATATAGTCCACCTTGCTACAAAAACAAGTTTACTCTTAGGTGTATGGACATGAATCTGTGTACAGTACCACTCTTTGGTGTTCAGTTCCACAAACACTATACCAGTAACTTGCCAATATCGAAACACAATTCATCTGATGCTCTCAATAACATAATGGAAACATCTATGAACACACTTGCTGATATGAATATTGCCACTGTAATTTCAGTGAACTGATGGACTGGCTCAAAAGACCAACAACCCATTGCACCTCGTTAGAGATATCAGCGTCGCTAATTCGCTTAATTGTTCCACCTACAACTTTTTGGTTACACATCTTGCGTGTAACAAACTTCAGACGCTAACCTTGACAGATCCAGGACCACTCCGATGTATGACATTTGAATTCAATTGTGTAGAAGTCGGAGCGATTAATTGGAGCTGACTTTATGTGAAGTTGACCCGGCTTTGTTTACGTCGTCTCTTTAATTCGTTTAGTACCACGGCTCCCCGGTGCTTTCCATCACTATCAATCTTTCATGACTGCCGTGAACGTTCTCCTCGCCCAGTCACGGTGTGACAATAGTCAATAAACCCATTTTTAGAGACAGTACAAAATCAACGCAAGCAAATAAAGCGTGCGGAAGCGCATTCCATAGCGAAGAAAGCCCACTTTTCTAATGGTGCACACAGCGTAGAGCAGGAGAAAATTTTTGCAGTTTTTTGTGTTTGCATTACAGACGTTAGAACAACCGTGCAGGGTCTTAAGTGTGTACAGTATACAATGTAGAGCGCTGTCTGACCAACACAATGGTATATGTGCCCTCAAGTTCAATTTTGGATTACGAATAAAGGAGACGCACAATTAACTAAAATATCTGTCCATGCTAGACCCAAAAACTGACATAATTTCATAAACCTGATCAAACGTTTTTTCTCTCCAATAATTATACACATGCATGCATGTTAAAATTCAAAACTATATATATATAAAATATATTCAAATATATTCAAGTATATTCAAAACTATATATATATATATAATATATATATATATATATATATATTTCTTTTTTTATATTTATGCAACACACTGCAGGTTACTACAACGTGACACTAAGTATGATACTTCGCCGTGCACGCGCTGTGCCCCGTGGCACAGCGGCACAGCGCCATTCTCTGCAGCACGGCTCCGTCAGGGCTGCGCGGCTGCGGCGCCTCATGCGCTTCACTGGATTCCTGTCGGTTCCCAGATTTTGTTTTGGTGCTCCTCGGAACATCCGCCGTCACTGGCCCAAACCAGAAATTTGTCGGCTCACATGCGTCAGAGCCCATCTCCTCTCCCTTCAGTTCAGGCACACATTAGTGTGACATCGATACACGCGCTGTTATGTGCTCCCAGCGGCCGGACGGCTCGTGAGCGCTGTCGCTCAGAATTATCATTACTTATAAGACTCGCGCGGCTGCTCTTACTGCTCCGCGCGCCCGCGTGCCACGAACTGGAAAGTAAATATTTGCACGCGATCCCGAGCTGCTGCGAGTGCTCTGCGGAAAACGATGCCATTACATGAAAAATTCAGCGCTATGGGAATGTACCGCAAGGCAAAGTGCTGGATTTTTATTCCTGTTTGATTATAAAGAATGACTTTTTCATGAGCACCGGCAGCCCTCTCGAATTTCAGCGAGTCCCGGATTCTTATGACAGCTGGGCTAGGGAATCTGGTTTTTATGGGTAACAGAAATCATGGCCCACACCTTTAGGAAGCAGCGGGTGAAATGACATACAGGGAAATGCTTTATGTGAACAGATGGGGAAAATGGGCTCTAATGCCAGAGGCAAGCATTGTTGTACTGCCCAGCCAATGTTACACAATGCCGGGTACATAACATATTTTGCCCCTTAGTCCTATTATCTCTGAGGATATCAACATGTTAGTAAATAACACTAAGTGCCACAGAGAACTAGATAAATTATTTTAATTTGAAAGCTGTAATACATTTTCACAGAGTTAATTTTATAACTATAAAAACATTTTAAATTATTTTATAATTATCAGTTAAATACTTAAAACAAGGTGGTGATTCAGCTTTATTTGTTTTGTTGATTTTAATCATAATTACCAAAGAAATACATTAGATATGGCTTAATTATGGTGGATTTGGAAGGGAACTGGGCACGAAGAGCCACTTAGGTACTGACAGTGGTTTTTCAGGCAGTGATGAGCATGCTGGCTTTTGTCTGAGGAGGTGATTCTGCATTTCCACTTTTATGTAGAGCACCGTGCCCTGTGGAACTGGTTGCAAGTCCTTACCTGCCATGCCACCTGTTGGCCGTGAGCATCTCTGCTGCTTTGCCAGCCAATGCCCATTAGAGGCAGCTGTGCTGGGCACAGGAACATGTGCCTCCATGCCAGCACAGACGGACCAGCCTCTCGGGCACACATGCCCAGCTTCAAGAGAGCCCAGTGATGGCAGACAGGTACAAGCCACAGTAACGAGTCACTGCTGATTAATGGCTTTGGTAATCGCCTTTCTCAGGCATATTTTAGAGATGTGTGTTAGATTTTCATCTCTGGGAGATGGCAGTGTCAACTCGACAGCACTGGAAGCTCAGTGGGCTGCAAACGTTTGCCAAAACGTCCTGATGCCAAGATATGTAATGTAAGGTTGTTTGGCATCCTCATAGTGTAGATCATCATTTCTGTTTTTACCAAGTGAAAGTTTAATTTTTGGACTTCACTTTCATAGTGTACTTTTAAAGCATGTAAATAAATACAAGTGTTCTAGATGTTCTAGACACAGCTGGATTGGTGATTCAGCGACAGAATTTTTGCGTGCAATGCCATGCAACCCCCCCCCCCCAAGTCTGACATTCAACTCTCCTGCTGTGAAGCTGGGACTAAACCTCATTCTTCTTACTCGTTTAGCACCCCTCCCCTCCTTACTCCCAGTAAGGAAATATAACTGACTTGTATGTTATATTCAAAGCTCACTGAAACTGCACATAATCTTCACCACTCACTTGAGACAAACCCTACATGGGCATGCACAAGAATAAAAACAACAGAACAGCTTTACAGGGGGGGGAAAAAAACTAATTTACATTTAAAATATTGTAATATGTAAAATAAGATATAGGTGTCCGTAATGTTCACGCGGCCAGTGTTGATCTACTTGTAGTGTTCTTTTACTTGGCCACATAAAAACGCTTCCTAGTTTACCCTCAGAATTGATTGCTGTGTAATTCTGCACTCGATCCAACAGCTCCCAGTACCTGTACGTTTGAAATTCGCTGTAGAGCAGCCGCAAACAGAGCTATCAGTTGTCACAGGCGCAGCCGCTTTCCCACACACGCAGCTCAGGGAGAGCGCAGGAAATTAGAATCGGGACGGACTCCAAAGCCGGGGAGGCGCGTTAAGATGATGCTGAGTTGACGGTAGGCGCCCTTTGTGAAACACAAAGGAGGGCGCTGATAAGTGAGAAAGTCGTTTTCTGTTCTTCGTTTCCGAAATGCGGCTAGTTGATGACAAAGAAAGCCTTCTTTTATTCACGTTCCAGGTCTTTTATTATCTATCTTACAAAAATAATAATAAAAAATAAATCCGCCGTAAGGATTACATTACATTGTCCATATCAGGTTTGTGGAGGTGTAACAAGGGAAAGGGTTGCGATATTCTCATCTGTTGTTTTGCTCAAAGGTAGGCGTCAGTGCCACAGATTACATTAATATGTTATGATACTAATTAGAGCAATGTGCCTTAGGCTTGCCAACCGTCCAGCCAAAGAATTTGATATCCCTTTCAGTTACTTGATTTTCTGAGGAACATTTCCAGCCCTTTTTTCACCAGTTATAAAGCATAGTCTTTTATTGCAGTACCACTATCTTAATTATGTGTTGAAATGTAACACCCAAAATAGTCTAAACGCATTATGTACCACGCGTGTGCGTATGTTTGTGTGTTCCTCTCAGAAGATATACATATGTTAACATTATTTCACCATGGTAACAACAATTAGCAATTAGTCATAATTATACCAAGATGTCACTGGGTCTGAAGTCCCAGGAAATAAGCATAACTGTAACCTAGAGACATACAGGTGCATATGGCAAAGTAGTTAATTAATAAAGTCACTACTGAAATGTCGCTGCAGGGTAATAGCTATATAGTTGCATTAGTATAATTGTGGTATTTACCTCCAGTTGGTTGGCATGATTGGGATCTTTACCTCTAGCACAATGGCATGATTAGGATCTTTACCTCTGGCAAAGTGGCATCATATTGGTTTTTACCTCCAGCACAATGGCATCATTGAGGTGTTCCTCCCCCAGTACAATAACATTGGCATCATTGTGGTCTGCATCCCTCACAGTGGCATTGTTGCGGTCTCTCACCCCCAGAACAGTGGAATTGCAACAGTAGTAGCAGCACTCATCTCCTTTCTCCAGCATGAGCTCAAATTTCCTCCCCCACTATAACATCCAGTCAGCTTACATTACTGATTGTAGTTATTCATTGTGTTGCATAGTGTATATGATTGAGCTGGTATTGGCTCAAAATCACCGCAACCCAGAATTGGAGTGTGATTATTGTAAATGGACAAAATATTCAAAAGGCTTAGTTTGTAGCATAAAGGGCACCAGTGACATTATTGTTAACTTTGCCTTGCATCCCATGTTAGTTATGTTTTGAAATGTGAAGCCATTATTATATGGCCTTTGGTTCTGCGCCCTTGGGACTGCAAATATAGAACTTCTGAAGAACTGCAAGGAAGGCGCCAGTGGGGTCTGATGCAGACTGAAGCCGGCTTTCAGTGTCAGTGCCATCCATCAAACTTCATCAGCACATCAGTGATTAAAAAAGCCACAGCATAATCAGTGTCACTGCTACTGAAGCACACAATACAGTATACGCTTCCAGACACACACACACACACACACATGCAAGTACATCAGCATCTGATTACAGTGACATATTGGATTTTTCAGATACCATGCTCTCTTCTATTATTTTTACATTGAGGGCATCACATTTAAATTTGATCCAGGCCTTTTTTAGATTAATGAATCTATTGATTTTTTTACAGATAGTATAATGTTATCCAAAATATTTTTTCATCAACAAAGGTACATGAATATATATTTGTAATTTATATGAGCATGCAGATGGAATTTCTTAAGACAATTTTGAATAATTTGGATTGTAAAGGGATTCAAAACTTTCTGTTGGTGGTTATATCATGGTATTCATGTACAATATTGGTTATAGCAACCTAGAGTAACTATATCCAGCAATCTACATACTGATCACTTTGGTAAAATATTAATTTGTTTTATGTTCTAAATTGATTATCCTCTAAATCCAAATGTAACTATGTTGTTTTTTTTCTTCAAAATTCACTGTTGCAGGTTGCACAAAGCCATACAAATTTATATGTTTTTGGAAAACAGATGATATAGCTATGGTACAATACATATTTTCATTCAATAGGTCATTTTCCAAAACACTGATCTAATTCAGGGTTGCGGTGAGTGTAGCGGCTCTCCCAGGGTATTTGCAGGACAGACCACCCACCCATCACAGGTCTCAGATATACCCCTACAGGATCACCTTTGCATTGCCAAATTACCTGAACCACCAGGGAAGAGGATGGGGCACCCAGACGAAACTCACGAGGGCACAGGTGGAACAGACAGGCCCCATGCAGACAGTTCAGACCTGAGAGAGAGACATGATGCTGGAGTATGAGGTGACAGGTGACAGCGCTTCCTACTGGGCCCCAGTGCCACCTCACAGCATTATTCTGTTTACAGAAAATCTATGTTTTCTCTGAAAAAAACAGGCAATAAGGCTTTGCTTCATGCGTCGTCTATACATCACGGCCTGTGTGACAGAAGACACAGTGACACTTCATGGGTTTCCCTGCCTTGTAATTAAGTGTGTGTTGGTTTCCCTTTTGTCTTGTTTGCTTTAGTTTTGAGTTTAATTTTGGTTTTCCCAATGTCCTTTGTGGTTTCTACTGCCCTGTTGTGTGTGTATTGGTTATTTTCTTGTGTTGTCCCTCTGAAATAAACTCATTGTATTTACCTGATTAAATCATGCATAAATTAGACGTGGCTCATAGGTTAAGGGGTAACAACCCCTTAGTTCCCCTGAAATCCTCTTAAACATGGAAATGATAAGTGAACCTTTGAAAGAAGTTCTCTATGACAACTAGGCTCAGCCAGCTAAACTTATTGGGCAAGAGAATTAGTGTGCTCGAGTG
Organism: Chitala chitala; assembly: GCA_025773905.1. Lineage (NCBI taxonomy): Eukaryota > Metazoa > Chordata > Actinopteri > Osteoglossiformes > Notopteridae > Chitala > Chitala chitala. The sequence continues at coordinate 7,083 of JABJVR010030604.1, forward strand.
AAAATCACAGACTGATCAGACATATAAGATCATTCCTGCTTCTTATACATTTTCCATTACATTGCCTTAAATTTAACCTCATGCTGCAGCGGTTCCCATTTAGCGAGCATGGCTGGGATTTCTTCAGTTGCTATGGTTTACTAAAGCTGTTGTCTGTGCTTCAGACAAATTCATTACCCAAAGTGTATCTGTTGTGAGTGAATGAGTTGGTGAGTGAGCAAGTGAGTGAATGAATGAGTGATTGAATGAATGAATTAATGAGTGATTGAGTGATTGAATGAATGAATGAGTGAGTGCTTTATACTGGCAGAGACCCGAGGCAGGGTGTAACATACCCCTGAGCTCTATGTTACTTGAAATAGGTTCCAAGCCACCCTTGACCCGGAACTGTATCAGATTTAAATTCTAAAACTATGGCCAGATGTTGCATAGAATTAAGTTAAACGGTAATAATGTGCATAATGTATATGTAAATTCTTTGCAATTTAATTATCGCTGCTTGAGTAGCTATATGATATGTGTTTTGATAGGAATAGCTGATGATCGTGTTTTTAACTTGTGTTGTCCTAGTTCTGAAGGTTTGACAAGCCAGAGACAGTCTATGTAAAATATGTTTCTGAAAAAGCATTGTGTCTGCAGTGTACAGTATACGCAAAGCATCTGATTCAGTTTTTTTTTTTTTTTTTGGGAAATAGTTTTTTAATATAATGTCAAAATCTTTCTGGCATTAAAATTGTATATATGCTTTGCAAATTATTCATATATTTGCTTTAAAGGTTTTTGTCTTACATAATTTTTTTTTTGTCTTACATAGCATAATTTTCCAAAAAAAAAAAAAAAAAACTGAAATGCAAGTTCATGAGTTTATGGCAAACTTAGCTGAATTTCATTATCTGAAAATTGAGGTTCTTCTTCAGGTTAATTCAGTTCAATTCAGTTCAATATATTTGTACACAACAATGTGCCTCAAAGCATCTTCTCAAAGTATTCGATCTCAAAAGTATATATTATATAAACTAAAAAAGAAAAACCCAAGAATGACTGAAGTTAGCAAGAAGAAAAGCTAATTAGTTAATATATTAATCAACAACATCCCCAGTTCTGAAAACACTTTTCTTAAAACGTGTGCCTGAATATGTTTACTGTCCTAGCCATAACGTTTTATATGCAGTGAGCGGGGGACACAGTGGGCTGATGCCATTGGTGGTGACATGTCCCTTTCCGTACTGTCACCCTACTAACAAATGTCTGTGGAGCGGCGAGGGGTGACTCAGTCACCTGGACACGGCGACAGTAAATGTTCCTCTACTGGGATCTGGCTGCGAAGGCCCTTTAACATTTCCTCAACAGAGCAGATGAATTTGTGTCGACATATCTGACACATAAGAACGTATCAGCCTCTGTACCACAGTATGGGCTCAGTGCAGTGACCTTGCCGTGTATTAACGCAAATGTGTGTTATTATTCCTTTGCTAGCTGGTATGTATTGCAGTTAAAATTTTCAAAAAAGCATCACTTCAACCTGTACTTTGGGAGAGATAATCTTTTTTTGTGAATTTGGTTATGTAAACCATTTTTTCTGTTACACTCATTGACTTGCGGTTTACATAACTAAATTATACCATATTTTTGGGCTTCTGAAGTATCAAAAAATGTACGGGGTATAATAAACTTTTCAGCAAGTCGTTTAAGTTTAAAAGAGGGCTTCCTGCACTCTTCGTAACCAGGAAACACATGAAATTGATTAAACGAAACCTTGAATACCTTGAACTAAACACAGCTTAACAATTCCACAGGCCTGTCAGCAAATTTTTATCTCTGAAAAGCACAATTTCTACATTAATGAACACTTCATTAAAGGACATACTTCAGCAGACAGTGAACACTGAGGTAGTGTGGGAGGGGGGGAACGAGGTCTCCTGTATTTACTCTTGCGTTTCTCCTCTCGTGGAGACTCAGATTAAAATGCATGGCCCATTAGGTTTCAAAGGTAGCATGCAGATTCCACAGGAGACATAGAAGTCAGGGATTCTTTGTCCAAGGTTGAAGACCTTTCTCTGTGATGAGCTCAGAATGAGTTTTTAATGACTTCACTCTAGCTCACTAAGGAAGTAGACACCACAGAGGCATACCAAAGCAATAATACACAATGTTCATTGACTCTGCTCCACCCAGGGATGCTTATGGTTTTTAGAAGAAGATGCAATATTTGAAATATGTTGATCTGTTTCACGTTCTTTATTACTCATATAGTTACACATGGGGTATAAATGGTAATAGGCTTTCAGTGAAAGTGTAAATATTGTGTTTGTCCAAGAAACACAGCTAATGTATTAGTTTTTAAACTGAAAGACAAAAAATATGGTACAAGTATATGTCCTCTGTGTTATTTTATTATTACACACTCATCATTGCAATATTTTTCCTTCATTCAATACAATTAGTTTGTATAGTTACTATAGCCAAACAGGAAACAGCATTCACATTTAGTCCTGGTAGCACCTTAAGGTTAAAATTGTTAGTCATTTTCAGCATCTAAAACCCAACATTTGTGAAGTGTTTCTCCATTTCAGTTGTGGACAGCTTTGCTCAGTTGAAAACGTGCATTCCCAGTACCTGCTTGAAATGAATGGGCCTCAGAGCTTTGTGTTAATTTAGACTCAGCTGCTGAAACTGGAACTAGATATAGGGGAGCTATTGGATGTGGTGTGAGCAGTACCAGGGAAAAGTGGACCCAGGACAATCAGGGCTGGACATGGCTTCAGGAACCAATCAGGACAAAAGGCAGTAGAACTTGGCAGGATTCAAGCCGCTTTAAAACTAACAATCAAACGCAATATTGCAGTGCTGTATCAAGGTTTACCTTTTGCTGGAACATAACAATAAGACTCCTGGTAAAACCAATAAAGGACCGGCTCATTGATATTTGTGTTCATTATGCTTTATTAGGATTATGGCAATAATTAACAGTTAGTCATTTTCAATTTATAGAGGCCATTTTCTCCAAAAACTGCTGATACGTGTGTTGGAAAGGGCTTTTCAGATTACTTGCAAAGTGCTGCAAGGAAATTAGAATGTCACAACAGAACAAACTGGTCACAGGTATTCATCCAGTGCTCGCCAGTAATTTCCTGAAACAGATGCCAGAAAACCCCACACTGCAGTCTGTTCCCATCCTCGCATCACAGAAAAAAAACTTAGCATTGTAAAATGGACAGTGAAAATAAGAGAACGCATAGAGTCCAACCCCCAAGCTGTAATCAGGTTATTATGCTTACAATGCAATCTTATTTTTGGCCACAATACAGTGATCAAAAAATACCTAAGAACTGTCTAACCGTGTAACCTTTAATGTGCCAAAGCACCCCCCTCAAATCAATTCCTTTGTTGTGCGAGAGGTTTTGTTTCTGCTCACAGTTTTCCATTTCAGATTTCCTCAAACTGAAGTACATGCTAGATACCTTAGTTCATCTCCCGTGTGCCTGATGGACCAATCATTTATACCTCATTAACGTAACGTCATCCACGGCAATGTAGGATTGATCCCCAACGGGCCATTCCCTGGTCCATCTTGATCGCTGGGGGTGGGAGAGAAAAACTGGGATGTTGACAAAGTTCAGCAGCTGGGGAGCTTCTGCACTCCATCATCCGGCAGGTCTGCTCAGGGTGGGCTCAACCTGGTTTAACGAAAAGACCGGTGAAGCTGAGGAATTCAATCCACTTAGCAGTCCAGTCCTCCGTTAGTGCATAAACGTGAGGAAACATAACGAGAAAGGCTGAAGAGCCTCATTTCCAACAAAGTCTCCGTCAGTCATATTTTATCATGCTGTATCACCTTATGTGCCCACTCCCTGGCATCATAAGTGAGGTACTCAGTGGTGGAATAATGCTGCTGGTGGAATGTCTGGGTAAATGTGCAATGATTCACCACAGAATGTCAGGAAACAACTGCGAAACCCCATAACAGTGCTGTTATGATCTAGCCTGCTATGACAAAATGCTTTCTCATTAAAGGCATGGCTGTCTTGAATGTCAGCACCAATATATACAAGCAAAGACAATTGTACATGAATTCATCTTTTTTTGTAACCGGGATGGCAGAAGAGACGCCATTACATGTAAGTCGACTGTTTCTGAGTGTCACAGAGAATGAAGGACCTCTTTAGGTACAACGTACGCACGTTTTGTGTGTTGAGAAAGATTAAGAAGCCATTTCCTGGACACCTCAGGCACGTTTTCATCATTTCAGTTTCCTCATTCTTATATCCTCTGTGGACGCTTTATTGTGGTGTTCATCTATCACCTCTCATCTCATTCTTCTCCATTGAACAGGAGCATCTGAAAAGGTGCGAGCATTAATGCCTCTGCTGTATACTGTCGTGATTTTTCTGCCCATCTCATGATGGAGGTGGATTCTCCTAAAGAGAACTTAAGTGTTGATTTGCTTTAATTGCAGAGGTGCTAAAAACAGACCTCTTAAGCATTTAAACCAGAGATTCTCATGCTTACTAGGATCTGCATATGCATGCTCATGATAATTTACCTACTGTACGCCTACTGCTCCTTTTAGTGCTCGGAAAGGTTTTTAAAAAGCTTAAGCAAGTGCGCTTGTGGCAAATTTATACTAAAAAGATTTTAGGGTGTAACAGCAGTATGGTTAGTAACTGGTCACTTATGTTATGCATCAGATAAATAGCTTTTTGTCAATGCGTTAAGATATAAACGTGCTTTACCTGTAAAAGTAATCAGCGCACTGCCTGTATCAGAACAACAACTGAGCTGATTGAATCTCAAATGCACTTGAGATTCCTCAGAATAATCACCTTCAGACCCTGCTAACCTGATCTGGAGTCAGTTTATTCAAGACATGGAAACCATTGGCCTTCGGTGAGTCCGAGAATAACCTTGACTTGAAAGTTACGTTCATACAGAGAGAAGGTCCTGAAGCATGCAATAACAGTGTGATAGGAATAGTTCCACAAAGCAGCATGAGAAATTCCTCATGAAATCAACAGCCCTCTTGATGAGGTTTGCTGTCTGAAATTAGTGTGCACTAAGAACAGCAGTATCTGTAACATATATGAAACAGACGAACTAAGTAGTGGGAATTTAAAAGTTTTAATGCAGTCTTGCATAAGTTGGGCTTTTAATGCAATTTCTTTTACAGTCTCAAAAATGTATGCAACATTTTCCTACAAACTTTTCTTTGTATTCATTAAGGGCACGTGGGGAAATGCCTTTTTATCATGGCTCAGCAAATCTCAAGACTTTTTTTTTGACAAACATGAAGAAAGGAGGGTGAAAAACGCAAGTCTGCATTTGTGGTAACTCTGAGCTTTGCATGGTCTCACCTACTGTGATACAAAACAGGACAGCTGGAAACAAGAGAATCTATGAAGGAAAGCGTGAGCAGGTGTGAAATGCAGTGAGGATGCACAGTAACAAGGTGTGTCACCTGAACACCACCAGTACCATGCCTACCTACTGACTGCACCTTTCATCTGTTCATGGTCTTGGTTAAACTCAGTAATGCTTACCTGCCTGTCTACATGAAATGTTGCTTTAGTAGCTATTTATACCTGCATGGAGCACACACACACACACACACACACACACACACACACACACACACAGATGCATAATCATATGCAGAATGACAGATATAGGATAACTCTGTCATAACATAACTGCAGTAAAGCACCCTGACACTGACAGGCTTATGTTCTATACTGGTTACTGACATGCTGATTGGTCTATACTCGTTACTGACATGCTGATTGGTCTATACTGGTCACATAAGCTGGTGATGTCACAACAAGTAAAATGCTATAGGTGTAAAATTTTAGTGACATAAACATACAGTAATCTTTACCAGGCAGTGTCTTTGGCTAAATTTTTGGGGAAAAAATAGTGGTGTTTGATTTGTGATTTTCCAGGATGACAAACAATGGATTTTTTCCTTAGGTGGTTTGGATGTTCAAAAGTACAATGCCAATTTATTTATTAGCAAGGGCCTAAATTAACATAAGACTTTGTGTCTTCTTTGTTATTGTCACTGATAAGATCATTTGGTTTTGAAGAATTACTTTAGGGTCCGTCTTTCAACTAGTAGAGCACCAGATTTAGGACCTAACGCTTATAGGTTTCAGTCCCAGCAAATGAAATTGTCTTGCATGCTCATGATTCTGTATAAATCCGTTCACATACGTGAACTAAAGGAACACGCTCAGCTTCAATTCATTTGTCACGTTTTATTGTTTGTCCCAGTCGTTGTCAGTTTGCTGCTGAGGTAAATTCAATAGATTCTGCAATGGAGTACTCAGTATTGCAATTCCAAGAAAATTACAAGTCATGGGGCAAAATTGTGTAACACTTGATCACCCTTATTTATACAATCAAAGGAAAATCTATATAATCTGTTCTTGTGCAATGTTTAATATGTAAAAGTTTGTACACAGAGAGTCCTCTTCAAAACTACATTTTTCAAACTTAGCATTGTGGTGTCAGATGCTTCTCTAGCTCTCTTACTTTATTCGTTTACCTCATATGCATATCAGTTGCATTGTAGCAATATTTACCGTGTTAGATACACCACCCGAGGACGATGTCACTTACTTTAATTTTAGATGCATATGTGATTTTGGTTAAAAATTTTCCCTTACACATACTGTTCACTAAAAAATAATTGACTTTTATTATCATCTCACCAGTTGTGCTATTCAGGAATGAGCTTTTAAATCTGTCCTGATTAACATTTTACACGGTCGTGCTGTTTTGCTTAAAGGCCAACTACTGTATTTTCTTGTTGCCTGCATGTGTTGCTGCTGAAGCCCAACTATTGTTCCACTATTGATCTGTAATACTCCCTGACATATTTACAACTGACCAAGGCTATTATCCAAGTCACTGTAATTGTCAATAACCATTTGTTGTGTTGTCTCTACATTATGAAACACTCAGATTGAACTTTTTTTTCCCACACTTTGGGCCGATTGCTTGTAATTCAATCTAAGGATTTAATGTAGTGTTAAAAAGAAAAACATGTTTTGCAATGGGTTAAATGTGCACAAATTTAAACACATGACTTCGCTCTTAGATATAGTGTGCTCATCAGGCACAAAATACAGAACTAAGATTTCCATCCAGCACACAAATTCTGTCTGTTGGTCTGTTGGTTAGCCTTGTAAAAATTAGCAACCTGCCCCCCAAAAAAATACTATAAACAATACACTGTTCGGTGTTATATTGTACATTTATTCCTTTAGGTATCACAATACTAACAGACATTTGATCATATACAGTAATATGTTGTAGTTGGAATTAATTTTCTGTATCCAAACTGCTTTATAGAATTGTTGTACTCTTATTCAACACGTTATATACATACAGACAGGTCCAGAATTCCAATTTTGAAATATTCCATCACCTGACTTTTTCATTAGTGTCAAAGTAATTCATTTTTATTTGTTTATAGGTATGATTTGCACAAAGCAGGGGAATCCATAAAAGCTGGTCAGCAAACTGATTTGATTGACTTTTAGCTAAGTGGGCCTGACTTCTGTTGATTTATCTGCTGTGGCTTCTCTGAAGGATCCATACTGATGGCTACATTGAGTGAATTCATCAAAGGAAAGAGTCTTGTTTTACTTAACCCCGAAGACAAAAGTTTGCTTACTCATTCTGCAATGTGTGGAAGTGGGAACAGGGGGGTGCTCCTTTAAGTCTTGGCTGACATTGGACGTTGGCACCGGTTCGCAAGAAGCACTTCCTCAAAATGAGTAGCGCTTCGTTGTGGTCTGGCATCCTCTGTTTCAAACGTAACCTTTTTTTCGTCGGTTAAGGGACCGAATAATTCAGCGATCAGGTTTACAGTTTTATGTAGTATTTTAGATAGGCATCCGTCATCTTTCAATAAGTGAAACTGACTTTGTGTTTTTTTATATACATATATTAAGAAAAACTGTGACTGCCAAAGGTAGTAACGTGAGAGTGAAAGCATTACATAATGTGGGAGCAAATATGTAAGTGCTATATTGATGGCGACATGGACAGAAATTATTGTATTATGGGGCATATTATATTGTATATATTAGTTATTTTTCTCATAGAATCTGTGTGTGACAGTAACTCCGTTACAATGGTGATGTCACAAACTAAAGTTGGAGAAAGGCATTTATTTCTTAGTTTAGAGCCTTGGGTCTTATCCTCCTTCCTTGTCCATTGTTCAAGTTGTGACAATATATAGGTTTGATTCCAACTAAGAGCCAACCCTGTCATGTGTCACGTGAAAATCCCTTTCACCCTAATTAATTTCCGGTCTGTATTGAAACTATTGTTATCCCAGAACACCACTGTAGCTTTGCCTACATCTGAATTATTAAATTTTATTTTAATGTATTGACCTAAAGCTTAAACCTCAAAGCTAATTTCAGAACCATATCGCACCAAGCCGAATGCAGTATGCTGCCGTTCTGTACTGTGACAATTGTACATTTGCGACGTCAGTGGAAACTCCAGATTTTTTTTTGATTGAAGCGTACAATTTGATTTCAGTATCTCTGTTGTACATGCCCCGCTATATATTCATCTGCTAGTAGGTAATTCAAATCAGTTTGTACCACCTGAGGTCAGCTGACAATGTACTTGTTTCTGCTGAATCTTCTCCAGGGACTGTATGCTGCGGGTGTAATCTAAATATTCCTTCAAGATTCTTAAAAGCAAATAACGTCCTATGTTAAATGAACTGAAACCAGTACAGACCGATTTAATTTTCAGTTATATAAACTGTTATTATAGTGGAAATTATTTTTTGAGTTTCTGAAGACATTTCATATGCCAAATTGATTTTTGAACCACTGACGTGATCAGTGGCGTTTGGTCAGGCAGGTAAATGTTTATGGTTCTCATTACTAATTTCTTACAGCATACAAAGATACAGTGTAAACTGCTTTGCTTCGCAATGCAGATCAGCCAGTTTCCTGGATAATTGCCTGCTGTTTTTACAAATGCAGGCTTAAACGCATTATGTAATTCTGGGATTTGTTGACATTGACAACTTAGAGGAAAAGGCTTATGTCTCTGAATTGCTTTTGTTTATTCATCCTAGAGAAATAGTTCTGCTGTCGCCTTAGCCGCTTTCTTCATTTAAACAATCCATTTGTCTGTCAGCTAACACCCTCTAGTGCCGAGTTTTCAGCACAGCCCCGGTGCGGGCTGCCGCTCTCAAATTCTTCTCGTCTGGTGCATCCAGGTCGGGATGGAGTTGCAGTGCGTTTCGCGTTCAAGTTACACGGACCCACCCGCTGCGATCGAGGTTTCTAGGAGATGCACAGACCTGAAGCTTAGTGCGCCCTCTCTATCATACCCCCTCTCTCTCTATCCCCCCTGTCATATTCACTCTCTCTCTCTCGCTCTCTCTGTCTGGACGGAAAGATGAACATGATGCCGGTTATATCATGGATATTCATGGATGTCTCAGACTGCATATAACTACAAGGATTATTTTTGAAGAGACCAGAAGTGCTTCAACGTTCTTGCAGTCACCGTGTGTGCAAAGTTCTTTCAGGTAAATTGCAATTTAGCTTAAATTGCTTTCAGCTTTGCTTTCACCAGTGCCCTTCCATTCGACACAACATGACGCTTATTCTTATCTAATTATTTTAAGGTCCAACGAAGTAACTTTGTGATTGACCGTCAGCGTCTTGATCGGAGTGTGGATGGATCGGTCATCGGTCTCTGTGCGTTCAAGGCAAGAGCGCTCATGTAGACGGGGATGAAGTCTGCTCCGTGGTTGTAAATACCCACAGGAATTGACACGCATATAGAGGAACTCACACGTGGATGCTGCTCCGTTTCAGAGCCGGGGAATTGACAGATAGCCCGGTGGCTTTTTAGACATGCGTTTTGGAGTAAAATTCTGCCTCCTTTTCACGTTGCTAAAGGTTATCTACACGGACCCCAGTCACAGTAATCAAGGTAAGATTGTTACATGCACATTTTAAGAATGAATTGTGCACCTCAGTGCGTGAACTGTGCCTATACATACTGTAGTTTTATTTATATATTTTATGATGGATTATTTCACAGTAGTTTAAAGTTTGTTATACCTTTTAGTTTTCTCTTATGTTCTTACCCCTTAAGTATTCAATAAGGTGATCTGATATACGTGTGTAGCACCACAAATAGACACCTCGTGTTAACGTTGTTTGAACTTTGCATCCGCAATTTAATGCAGGTAGGATTATGTCACATTAACAGATTAATAACAGATTTTCTCAGGTACGCTTTTTATTAGTCTTAATTGTGCTGCATATCAGTGTAAAACAACCAGTTGTGGTGGCAACGGTGGTGACTTTATCTGATGAACCTGTACCTGTAATTACATAAAATTCGTACAGCCGAAACGTACAGAATCACACGTACAGTGATTATCGCAGTCGTTATAACGTAAAACAATAGTATTTAAATTGGGCTAATAAACTTTGTCAACAAAGCATATAAATTCGTCCTCTGGTATATAATATAATCCGTGGCATGCACGCACAGTATAAATCAAATAATATTGTACAAACGTTTGTAATAGATACGGAAAATATCTCAAGTGGTATTATTTAATTGTATTGCGAGTAGTGGATATAATTGTATAAGTAATTTACTAATTGCATTGTAATGATGCCTTTACATTTGTTGTTCTAACTCTGACAGTTTTTTTTTTTTTTTTATTAACATGCAGTTTTGTAGTTAGGGGAAAAATGCAAGAACATGTGAACAGATGACGAGTCAGAGTTGCGTGGTTTATTCTAAGTATATTTAAGGCTTTACTGCTTTTTTCGGATATTAAAATTTCGCGTCGACCCTGGAGCACTGAGGAAGAATGTGCTTGGCAAATAAATAGCACCGACGGTGAGATGTTTGACGCTCTGCAGTGAGTGACTGAAGGTGGCACGAATTAATCTGAACCCTTAACACGTGCGTCCCACTTCTTTTGTCATTCACTCTTTAAGATATCAGCGCGATCTCAAGAGGACTCCAGTCATCAGCATCTCCATAACATCGTCCTCAGTAGTCCGTCGTCAGATGCTTGCGGTACTTAATGAGCACGTTGTTCGTAAATTACATAAAATTGTAAATAACCTGCCCTACATAAATAAGTTGTCTATCAGCACTCTTTGTCACTGTGGCTGCTTTAATGGATAGTGCTTGAAGTCATCATAAGAAAAATGACCAGAAAAACGTAACAGATTAATTAGGGCTGTCTGCTTTCATGTTCGGTCTACAAAACTGCAGGTTGTATAGGGTAACGGAATGTGGGTTTTTGTAACTGCAGAAAGTCAACATTGTATTGTACAGTATTTTAGAGTCGGGCTAAATATTTCAAGAAAGAAAAGGGGGGGGGGGCGAACAACATTTTTATAGTGCCTTTTTCAAAATGGTTGTTCCCTCTACGAGGAAGAAAATGTGCTACAATAATTACCTAAAACAAACAGGTAAGCAAAACTAAATGAAGACATTCCACGACTCCCTGTTCACTGATTTCAGAAAATAACAGTCACTTTCAGTTTTGTAACTGATCAAACTTAAATGTATCCAAGGTAATGAATCGTTTATTATTCAGTGTTATAGATATTACCCTAAGAGAGACCATTAGGTTCCCCATCCAACTACAGAGCACAAGCAGGAGGTTTAGAGATGGGTTATAAATTTCTTTGAAAGTAATTAGCTTGCAAAGCTGGTCCTGACTCAAATACACTGTACATGTTTTCAGTAATTCCCATACTTAGTTTGTGATAATCAATAACGCAGTTCCACAAATGATCCATTAATTGGTGTTTGACCCTAAGAAGTAAGTCATATTTATGCTTGTACACTTGCATTTAGACAATAGAGGTTTTAATTGTTGAGATAAAATGGGTCCATTGAGACGTAACTTTAGAAGATGTTAAAGTTATTCCAAGATTTTACATATGTAAGATAATGGTGTGTATATTTAAAGTGTAAGGTACACAGGTGCTTTTTTTTTTTTTTTTTTGTTGTTGGCTAGGGGAGTTCAGAACACAGGCTCGGCTGAGTTTGGATTATAATATTAGTTACCTGCAACACTCATTGTTTGCAAGGTTAGAATCTTTGTGAATATGTTCGAGTATGTTGTGATGAGCTGGTGTGTCCTGCGGTATCTGAGATGAGGTCCAAGCCACCGTGACCCTGACTAGGATAAGTGGTTGGAAAAACGAGTGAATTAGTTAATGTAGCAGTACCTCACAATATGGCTAAAAGTAATTTACTTCCTCTGATTTTATACATTAATTTGATTCCCTTGTGTAGGTTTCTTTTATTTGAAAGATGACTGCTTTTTGAATTAAACTGTGAATATTATGCTTGAACATTTTATGGCAAATGACTTGCAGAAGGGTAGGATGTACTCATTGTGAATGTGATACGGTGTGTGTGTTACAGCATAAGCTTGCGATGTCTGAAAGGCGTATAATGGTGTCTTGTCCTTGTATGCGCCTGTCACTAGACTTTATGCTTCCTTGCAGCCAAGGTTGGCTCCATCTACACCAGAACCTTTTGCCTCACTTTCAGCTGTTTTATTTCAATTCAGCTTAGTACTGAAGCTATGTCTTTCCCCAAATAACGTAATATTCCCTGTGAGAACTTAAAATGAAATATTGTAATGGAATAGGCTACTCTTAACTTCACCTAAGATCACTGAAACAAGATGCACCTCTGGGTTTTTCAAGGACCTTTCAGCAGAGAAATACCCCTTCAGCCTGAGAAAACTGCACCTTCTGAAGGAATATCCTTTATATTAACACATTGGCTGCAGTGAGGGAGCAGCTGTTTAGGCGTTGACCATAATCATTATCACTTTTTTTTGCTTGTTTAGTTTTACTGTGCTGGACATTGTTGTCTTTGTTCGGTATATCGACAGTCGCCTACATGACTTGACTGTTCTGCACAAACCCCAATTTGGAGGGGGGGAGATTACACCTGGAACTATTAGACAGTTGGTGGGTGACATACGGAAAGTTGGTTTTGACTGCAGGTCAACTTTTAGACTTGCAAGTTAATGACTGTTTTCTTTTGTTCTCGGTGATCACAAGTATTGTAATAAAAACTTTTAATTATTTAAATGAATATAATTATTTTCCTATGTAAAGTGTGTGTGTGTGTGTGTGTGTGTGTGTGTGTGTGTGTATATATCTCTTAAACTTGAAAAGTGGTACCATCTCCTGTGTTTCCATGGAGAGCTACTCCAGATGAGGTCTGTGGGCTGCCCCAGAGCTGCTAGGGTGATGCCATTCCCTCTGTTTCTGCGGATGACAAGCAGGTTTGCCATAAACCGCTGAGCCGCTACTTACTGAAGTCTCAATCATAAAATAATTCTGTACCTGAAAACAAATGGTAATTTTTTTTTTTTTTTTTTTCCCCCCCTTTTCTAACAAAAATTAAATTTTTAAAAAGTGGTTCCCTAAGATGAAGGCATTCCCTGATTAAAAACAAAATTCAAATGGAACAAATGTTTCTGGTAAGCAGTAAAATTTTACAGCAGTTTTTAGATTATGTACTTGCGCTATAAAAATCTATCCAAAATGATGTCACGAGCCGCTTTTAACCGTCTCCCTAAATGTCACGGCGTACCTCAATGTTAATCAGTACAATACAGCGTTTTAAATCGGTTTCAACCCTGAAATTAATGAGTACCGCTCTAATTGGTCCTTAGCCATACCTATATAATATATACACACACACACACACCCCATCCTGAAACGATATAACAGTCTTTTTTCTGATTCATTTTTGTAAATTCTAATTAATTTTGTAGGTTAATTTCAGCATTGCTGGAAAAGTTGCAAGGCTAAAGCAGTGATTTTTAAATAGGTTTCATATGTACATTCGTGATATTGTTGGATCTGTGGTGGGTTGGCGCCCCGCCCTGGGTGTCCCCTGCCCTGCGCCCTATGTGCTCTGGGATGGGCTCCAGGTTTCCCCGCGACCCTCACCAGGAATAAGCGATTAAGATAATGGATGGATGGATGGATGGATGGATATTGTTGGATTTTTCTTTTTGTACACCATTGTGTGTTAACCAAAATGTGTAATCTCCTTGGTTTAGCATTTTTAACAACATGCGTGCAAGACGTGATAACCGGGCAGGTTACAAAAGTGAGGTTTCATGGCTGTTTCTTATTCGTCATCATAGCCTGATGCAGTAAGGAAAGGAAATGAGGAAGAGAACTTTGGTGAGATGGGAATTGAATTACAGAAAGTAGTTATTACATCTTTAGAGGACTGGGTATACTGTCCCGGAGTAAATGGAAGAAAAAATAAACCTCCACACAAAACTGAAAATAGCAGCAGATCTATAACTGCTAACGGTGATGCTGGACTGCATCACCCAGTGCTGCTGTGGCCAGCTGTTCTCTGAGGACTCTGTCCTCCTCCTAATAAAGGAAATGGGTAATGCAGATGCTCAGAATGAGGCCCATCTTCACCTCATTGACACTGACTGCGAGCTGGGTTTTGTTGCTGAGTCCTTATGAACAATTAAAAAGGTCCACTCACCAAGGTGTCCTTTGAGGTCAGTCACGTATGTTTGCGATCGTCGTCCAGACGCCGAGTGTCATACTCTTGTCTTCCTCTGTTGCATAACGTCTTGACAGATATAGCTGACCTTTGCTTCAGATGTTTAGCCAGCTCCTCTGTTCAATGGAGAGCCAACCTTTATAGCACGGGACAGAAGAACAGTGTGACCTCATGATAGCAATGCTGCAGAAACTGAGGAACGCCTTAACTGGTTGTCATAGATTTTATAAAAGCTGTTAAACATTGTTCATTCCGCTCTAATACTTCAGATTTTTTTTTTCGTTTTGTAAGGTAGAATAGGCTGCATTTGTTTATTCAAAAGCTGGAAATGAGCAAAAACAAAAATCCATGAATGTCTTTCCTTTCGGTTCACAACTGTTACATGAAGATTTGTATTGAGTGGTTTGATGAGCCGTAATGAACGTGTTGGATGCTTAAAGGTTAAGATTCATTGTGTGGTGGACTTTGGGATGTCCCAGGGAAAATATCCAGCAAGTCCCAGCCCAAATGTTCTGCCTTTATGCTGAGTCACCTGATCGCTTAGTCTGAAATTTGTCATGTGACAGTCTGAGAGTTCCTGCTTTTATTGTTTCTGCTGCGAAACTTGCCTGAATAAAACAGAGTCTTAGATAACACTGGTTTGGTTTATTCATTCTGTCAGTAAAGTTAGACAACTGTATGTATCTAAAATTAATCAAAGAGTGATTCCTGAATTTTGGAAACTCTGTTTATGCATAGCACCAGAGTGCTGTCAGGACAGCCATTATTCAAGGATTTTTCTGTGGTTTGTTTTTTTTTTTCTTCTTTTTTCTTCTCCCCACTTGTATGGCCTTGTTGGGTTTCAGTATAATAGTAGGCTTTTTAAATGCACAGGGCAAACCCATGATCGTGATCTTATTAAAATGTATTTTAAAATGTAAAGCCTATTTTCCTTTAAACACTGCTCATCTTTATTCAAATGCTGTGGCATACTTGGGACATGGTCGTGGGTGGAGCTGCGTTATTCACGTCCCTTCTCGAAATGGAACTGGAGTTTTTAGCCATAGCGCTGCCCCTTCAGTGTACAGTGTGATAAAGACATTGCACTCAGGCTGGTTAGTGGTGCTGGGATTGGGGGGGGGTCACCTTTCAGCTCTAATGAGTCGCCTGTGTCTTCATGACGTCTTCTCACTTTAGGACCAACCGGCCAGTGGTTCACATGTAATTAGATTGTCTACAGCAGCTTTGTACCCAGAATCATGACAAGGGGAGTGTAGCCCGGTGTCATTGGTGTAACGGTTCAAGTTTTCTGGGTTTTAAACATATAGGTCTGATGAGTTTGGTTTCACGACATGTATTGACAAAGAGAGGCAGAAGGAGAATTTCTTATCCTTTTCAAATATTTACCAAGTCCATGTTAATTTGATGTTTAAGGCAATACTCCATATATGAATTGCAGGGAAAAAAATAGAGGCACACTTTCATTATTAAGAGTTATTATACATAATCTCCAATACTCCCTGTTGTATATTATTACCAAATCGGCCTTAAGTGTTACTCTATAAACACCATCGTTGTTTTTAAATGAAGGTATGATTGAGAAATTAGGTCTTGTTTTAATGCTGTGTGCATTCTTCAATGGCTGACACTGAAACTAATATTTTTTATTTATTTTTTTTTTTAGAAAATTTTAAATGTGACTGATGTTCTGAAGCTAGTAGTAACATGACACTTTCAACAACTGTTATTTAGCCTCCTGTGCCTTTTGTAAACTTACAGGTTAAAAAGTGCTGACAGAAGATTAACGCACAGAGCCTAATTAGTCTATTGATATTTTGGAAATGTGAATTTTGTGTTCCGAATGACATGAAAACCTACGAAAATTTCATTGAATTGGATACACATTTTTTTTGTGGTTCAAGCATCAAGGGTTGTAGATTAAACAGTGGCCGTTGGTAGTCTTTGCTAATGTTTACAATGCTGAATAATAAGTCAACGGTACTATTGCCATTCTCCGATACTGTCAATGATTTGCTCATCATTTAAAGAAGCAGCTAAATTTCTCGGATTTAGTTTATGACCATTTATCGAATAAATATATGCTGTATAAGCATCTGACCATCTTTCACTTCATGAGCCAATCCAAACTGACTACCAGAAGGAGTCATTACCCACAGGATAATGTGGTGACAGTGGTTTTTACATCTATTACAGTGTACAGCTAAATAAGCTAGCATTAGTATGATGTAGCTAATAGGATGGAATAAATCCGGATATGTTGATGTTAGCCTGATGTGGTCAACTTTGTGGCTGTCATCCAACTGTGGTGGTATCTGTTGTACCAAACTGGGATTAGCTCTGGCGCCAGACCCATCTGCTAGGGTTTACTGATCAATGGCAGGCCAGACTTTCTGCTTGCACTTCTCGACACATTCATAAGCCATAACCGACAAGCAGCCAGTCTATTTATAGCCCCCTCTGGATCCTCCCGGGGGAGGTGAGCACTGGCAAGGTCCACAAGTTCTTTTGTAGAATATGCATAGAATTGGACAGGACATTGGGTTTATTCTGAATTTCCCAAATATAAAGTTAGGAGTTGATGTTATTGCTAACATTGTTATGGCCATCTCCAGGCTTTTGTACTCCTGGCCATGCATGTCCTGTATGTACAATCACTTCTGCTTTACTGCAGGATTTGTTTTGGATAGTGCAGGAGTGGAGCAGATAAAGGTACAGAAACATAACCATCATTTAAATGACCATGCACACTGGGTAACAGCCATATTTTGGGTAATAAATATAAATGATATAGCATACCAAAAAAAAAAAAAAAAAAAAATTTAACTAGTGTTTGGGGACGTTGGGTATTTGAAGGCCCAGTAAAATTAATGAAGCCATTTAAGAATCCCAATGTGCCAGTCGTTGCTTTAAAAATGGAAAGTCAGTGGGCCCCCTGTGTCCAGGTGCGGTTGGAAGTGGCAATGTAAGGATGGAACCAAAGACAGCCAATTAGGAGCTGGCTGGCAGCACCTTGGCACCTCACCTCCCAGCTCCTATTATCACCTCAGTGGCTGGCAGTGTTCCTCAGCTCACACACCTGTCAGGAAGCCAGGTGTGGAGCTGAGCTGGTGCCTCCAGACTGCAGGATGCATACTCTTCTCTCATAACATTTCCATCAGAGAAAAACCGAGTTTCAGTAAACACACTGGAAGTTCTTCCATGTTAAAGTGTTGGAAGTGTGTATGTGGACACACACACACAATATATAAAATTTATAAGTTTTGTTGTTGCAGAAGTATTTCTTGTGTAATGAGGTACTGATCTCTTGAGTAAATAATTTTTTTTTGGGAGGGGGAAGGAACAGAACCAAATTAAGTTAACTAACATATCAAACTAATCACCTACCTTCATGATCTTTTGCCTGTCTGGCATTCATAAATGCATGATGTACACGTCAGTCAGCACAGCACCGTAACTCTTCCTAACTAGTTCAAACAATCAGTCTGCTGGTGAATGCTCATAAGTATTAATGCACTGCAGTTACCTGGGGGGGGGGGGAGTAATGGGACACTATTTAAGATGCATTTAAGACAAGCAGAAACTAGCAACAAAGGGTCAACCCACTGAACACCAACCTCAGGCATTTCTAAGCCTCTCTGCAATCCTGCTGTGCAGACACAAAATACCGAACAGGTTTAATGATCTGTTTAAGCAGACCTGTGTGCTATTTTTACGCATGTTTGCTTCACACCAGAAAAGTGGTACCGACAACAAAATTTAATATCTTCCAAAAAAGAAACTTGAATGCACAAGCTTTCTGTTGACCTGCATTACTTAACATGCACATTTAGAGTGTATTCAGTACCTAGCACAGATGTTTGGCATACAGTATCATACATGGCCTAAAAGCACTGTTGCATACCGAAACGAACTTTTACATTGCACTGACAGTATCCTTATTTTGGCTGATTGTAGTAAATTTTTACCTTTTATCTTAGAGCTCTGAACTCTGTGTTTTCGGTGATGACATTTAATTTCGTTAATTGACTTCGTATTTTTAACAGATTATCTAGCTTTCATTAGTTTTATTCAGTCGATTTGAAACCAAACAATTATCTCAGAGCAATCGGGTGTTAGTACATTAATTAATCGCTTTTTAAATAATTCAATGACAAAAAAAAAAATTCTGTGATGTTGTGGTAGTTGCTATTATCACTTGGTAATAGTTTATCTTTTTCCAGATGAGCTGCCTTTTGTCCTGTAAGCCTGTGTTGTAATGCTCTTGCGTGGCTGTAATAACTCATTAAGCTTGCCGCTCTGATCTCTTATGTCTTGTCTGAAAGGGTTTGATCTCAAAAGCTTTTCTGCTCTTCGATAGAATTAATTTTTCTGTTTGTAAAAAGGAATTCTATAGTTGATTTTCTAGGTGTCTACCTTCACACTAACTGTTAATAATGTACCAAAAACACATCATTAGTACATTTTCAAATGTCAAATTTTATATAAACAAGGTTTTGAAGTATTTGGACATTTAGAATGGTAGTTTGTGGCTTTAAATGCTTAAATTGGATTTTGTAGCTTAATTTCTGAATTGAATGAGAAAGTAGATCATAGCAATCAGGGTGTAATTTAAGTACCCAGATTGTAATGACTAACATCACAATTGTGGATTTAATGAGAGGAGTAACAATACTAATGTTTAAGGACATAGGTCTCATAACAACATTTCAAGTTTTTAACAATCAGATCACACATTTACATGTCAGAATCTGAAATTGCACAAAGTGTCATTTATAAGACTGAACATGCCACATAATTCTCTATACTGTATAAATTCTAATGGCGTAAGCTTTTGTACCTGCACAATTTAATGCTACCTCATTTCCTCCTCTTAGAAATCATAAATGGTTCCTAATGTGCTTTTTTTAAATATGCATGATATAATATGCATATAAATCAATCCACGTTCCCTCCCTCTTCAGTGTGCCATCGGTGAGGTCCTCTAAAAGTTCCAACACATCCATTAGCAGTTGTTGTGAATCACCCATCATGCCCCTTTTCATAGCCAGATGCACGCTCATTAATTTAATGTTAACGCATTTGCGTCCTAATTAACAACACAAACAACTATATTCCACTCTTTGTCATTCTCCAATTTGATGGCTTAATTCCTTTCATTTTGCCTTAATCGCTATACATTCCACATAAATTTAGTGGAATGCACATTTTTTAAGCATTGCTTTTAATTCTTTAGTTTGCCACAGGAGTTGCCATGACACCAAACGTGTGCATATGAATCACAGAAGGTGACGGTACTGTTCTGTTTAAAGGCTTTCTTAATGATTTTATTTTTATCTGAAATTTGGACTTGTGTGTGTGGGGAAACAGCCGAGCCCCTGTTCTAAACCCACTTCCTGAATACATCATGTCTATATTGGACCCTTGGATTTGGTCCCAGAACATTAAAGGATAGTTGCATCAGAAAGCCACAATTTCAGTACTGACCAGGTGTATGCAGATAAAACCATACTGCATATACAGTTTTTTAGGATGGCCACTGCTGATTAGATGAGACCCCTTTTGTATTGGCTGTGTATGTACCTTGGTGAATGAATGTATGAAATTGTAAATGATTTTTGGATTGAACTGTCTGCTGAGCAAATAAATTTGGTTATGTAGACAGAGAAGAAGCAAGACAAATCATAGTCAAAATATTACTTTTGTAATGGGAGAACTCTTCTATTTCAGACAGTAGAATGGGTTTATAGATGAGATGTATCATGTTTCATGGCCAACATCTGAACCCTGGCAGAGTGACACAAAAAACAGGCTCTCTCCAAGAGCACCAAGCCAAATTTAGTCCTTAATTTAGCAGAGGAAAAAGTACATTTTTCTTTCTGACACACTTTAAAAGAATGAGAATTGAACACGGAGACGTATCATAATGTCTGTTAGGAGAATAATGATATTGGAGCTTCATATCATTGGACAACATGTGCTGTTTTATTCTGATTATAAAGTGAGCACGTTGCAGTCTTTATTAGTGCAGTAGTGTTTTTCTCTCTTTCTTTCCTATGGAAGAAAATGAGATTGAATAGGGAAATTCTAATGTAATTCTGCACTCGGCTTAAGCAGCAGCCGAGACAGCTCTAATGTAATTTGTATCTTGTAGCCAAAGTGCTCTTCTAATTCTGTTTAAAGAAGTGTGAGTTACTCAAGCTTGTCAGTTCCCGGTTCTGTAATCGCAGAACGCTGTTCAGATTTGATTTAAACGTCACACGCGCCCTTTCTGCGCGATACCGGAGAGCCCCGAGATGAAGCGCTGTATCCCCTCTCGTGACCTCAGCACCCAGCAATTTGGGTTGGTAAACGCAACCTTGACGCTTCGCTGCGTGTTCGGAGGCTGACGTGCATTTGCCGTGTCAGGGACGCCAGACTGACTTTCACTGCATCAAAATGCAAATATTTGGTTAAAGTTTGTCCTCCAAAAAGATGGTAAGATAGTCGTTATGTACGCGCACGCACAAACAGCTGACAAAGCATTATCTTGGGAATTTAATTACTTTGCCACAGTTCAAAGCTGATAAAACTAGAATTACAAAGGATTCGCAGAATATGCATGAAGTTAATTACATTAATGCATAGAGACGATGTTACAGATTTGTACGTGCTTGATGTAGGAAAATTATATTTATGGATGACAATAAGGGGGTGGTATGAATTTGCATACCTGAGATATTCCTTCCATGATTTGTGTTGGGCTTATTCTAGGTACATGTTTTTAAACAGTTTTTCAAATGTGTCAGTTTACCAGCAATGGCAATAATAGAACCAGTGAATAAAATTTAGAATTAAGTAAAATGCAAAAAAACGCATAAAGACCTCAGGAGAAAAATTGTGCGTGCAATGATTTGCTGTAAAAGTAAAAAATTTGTGTTTGTGGCCAGGCTGCTGTGTCCTCTTTGAGTGCCCTGTTTTCTCCCTGCTTTTGTCGTTAAAAAAAAGTTCTGTGTTTATAGTTCGGTGCTTGTTCTTTTCAATAATTCATGCAAAAGATTCTGCGGAAACGAAGGCTCTGGTTATCTGGGGACTGGCTGCCTTCTCGTCTGGCAGTGGTGAGCTTTCGGGCGGGGGCTGACCGAGGGCATGTGGGGACAAAGGAGAAGTGCATGACGCACTCTAAGGCCGAGAACACCTGATCTCCTCACGCTAGCACCTGAGTCTTTTGGCATGGCCCAGTATGGTGGCCATTTCCACGTTCAAACTGGGCTCTAGAGTACAGTGTGGTAACACACATGAGAGAATATGCTTTGAGACTTGAGTGGTGGGGGGACTGATATTTGATGTAATAATATGGGCTTTGTTTATTAACGTGCATATTGCTTATGCTTTTACTGAAAAGAATTACAATGTCTTGTTTTTCACATTTATAAAAGTTTTGTAGTGCACAGAATAAATTCCCTAAAGACCAGTAAGTTAGGTTGCCTACGAATGTCCAAGTTTTGGAGATTTTTCTAGTTTCTAAACATGACAATTAGAGTAGTGCCATCCATAAAGCAAAGTAAATTGCACACTCATCAGTTCATATTAGTGCTATTGGTAGGTAACCTCCAATAGATTTTTTATTTTTTTTTTTATTTTTTTTTTTTTTTGGCTATTTCTAGATTTCTAAATCTATTTGGTTTTAGAAAATCGCTGAAAAGCATGTCGCTGAAAGGTAAATGGAAGTTCAAGTTCTCCATTTTCTATAAGAAATTTGTTTTTAAACCACCGTTTTAAACGTTTAAATGTTACGATCTGTAATTCATTGTATGGCAAAAATATAAACGTTCTTGCGTTTCTCTGTTTCAAAGCACAAGATGTTGCTCTCACTTTTTCAATATCAGTACATCTAACACTTCTCTGATGCTGGTGTCACATGTTGGCATAATCCATATATCAGCTTAATAGCTCAACACATCAATAAAAGTTCCTCACTACAACTCCAAGTAAAACTGCCTACATTATAAATATGCACATTCCTCTAAAAGGGCTTAGTTACAACAAGTATGTACCAAAAGTGTTAAGTAAATTTAACAACTAACATACAAAATGGTAATGCATCACCGTACTAAATTTAAGTAACTGATGTATTTTATCCAAACGCTTACCTGTTGCATGAATGAGAGTTGTAGCTTATCTGAAGATCCAATTCCATTACCTTTCACGTAACTGATTTCCTCTAACTTGTTGACAAAGCTTAACTCTATTTCATTGTCCTTTGTTCCCTATCCAGTGGTGCTGTTGGATACCACTTCTGCCCTGGGGGAGCTGGGCTGGAAGACATTTCCCATCAATGGGGTAGGTCTCAGGTCTGCATGCAGCCACTGTCCATCACCCTAACTTTACTGTTCCCATGGCTCTCTCTTGTAAAGAGAATAGCCATCACCTGACAAGTCTTGTTTCCTTCTCTTTGTGGCGGTATAACAGTTTCTGTATTAATTATGTCAGTGATATGTGACTACATGCCTTCTGCAGGCTGCATGCATGCAGGTGTTTATTTTATCAAATGATCATGATTTCAAATCTACTGTCATGTATTTGACCTAAAAAAAAAAAAAGTGTGTGCGTGTAAATATGTATGTATTTTTTTAATTTTAGGGAACAGTTTGATGTTTGAAGAAATAATTCAAGTATAGATGTTAGATGCTACATACTGCCAGTCATGTGGTTGAGTTTGTTCCAATTTATGAAATATAAGCTATATTTTATACATGTTCAAGCGACACTATCATGTAGGCTGTTATTTGGCTAGAGCTAACATGGTATGAAGACACTTTTTATATTTGATATGGTTGGATACATAAGGTTTTGGTTCACCTGTTCGTGTAATGCAATTTAATTTACAGCGTGTGTATCTTGGTAGGAATCCTGTGTATTTATACAGTGCAGATGTTATGGAATCGATTGACCGAGTCAATGAATTATGTACAAGTTATGGACACGAGCCACTGTAACGTGATAAGCTGCTGTCATCTTTTAGTTCATTCAGCAATACTGACACGCAGCGATGTGTTGAGCACAAGAACATTTACTCACAGACAAATCCGTTTTCTGTTCGTCTGTGAAATGCATTTATTTGTGCTGCATTACATTTTATTCATTTGGCAGACGCTTTTATCCAAAGCGACTTGCATTTCACATACAGATTACAGTGAGCTAGCGTTGGGTGTCTTGCTCAAGGACACACCTGGTGGCTGGGCTGGGATTTGAACCAGGAACCTTCTGCATGCCAGCCTGATGTTCTACCCTTTGAGCCACCAGGCCAGCATTATTCATTTTGTTCCAATTATTCAATTAATTTTGTTCCACAATTGCTGCTTTAAACAGTCTTGGTTCTTACCAGTGAATTTCTTGCTTGCTGAGCACGTGGGAAGCATTTTTGCAAGAAGCATTCAGCTGGCTGCGTGCTTAAACAAAGTAGGTTGTACACTTTCTTTATTGTGCCGTGACATTTCAGTGCAACCAAACTTGTTGACTGCACCATGCTGGTCCAGCTCTCACAAGGCCTTATTCACATTATTTAAGATGGAGACAAAAAATGGCTAGCTTTCTGATTTATTTTTGCTATTCTCATAATTATGTCAGAAGTTATAATTCCGCTGTAGTACACGAATCTGCAGTAATGTTAAAATGCTGCGTTTACTGGCTAATAAAACCGTGCATCACATGACTGTTTATTACAACTTATCAGAGGCCCAGAGGGCATTTTGCTGCAGAGCAGGATAGCTGTCAGTGCTGGAAGATTCCAGTCAACAGCATACGGCTCCCTATGTGCATGCGAGGCAGATTGAAGTCCTTTCATACGAACGAAATTGTTCGTCCTTCATTACGTTTTGCAGATCAAAATGAAAGGTTGCCTGTTTCTACTTGTTGTACGTCAGTTACAGCCATTTTTGCATGCATAAACAGACACTTCCAATGACAACAAGCAGGTTAACGATGCTGTGCGGTGTTGTGAGAAATGTGCGCCTGTCTAGTCCACTAACCAGAACCAGCAGTAACCACGAGATCCTCTGGCCTGTGAGGCCCCAAGTGCTGAAGAAAACACAAGTGCCAGTCTTTGCTTTAGAGGACTTTTTTTTATTTTTTTTATTTTTAAACTTGGTGTCAAAAAGGAGACTATTACATCATGTAGGTCAGTCTGACAGCAGCCAAGAGGTAAGGTTGGCTGCAGACCTGACTCCATGATTAAGCTGTCAAGACTTCTCCTTTCTTGCCTGAGGAGTGCAGCTTGTCCATGAATATTTAACGGCAGTGGGTGAAAAGGGGAAAAAGGAAGAGAGGAGGACAATCGCCTCGTGGTAATTCCAGCCCGAATTCGATTCGGTTAGAGGAGAGAGCATATCGGGACCGGGCTTCCGCTCCATTAGATTAAAAACAAAAGCTGCTCCTTGGCACACGGTTTTGGCTGGCTCTCTGATATCAGATACGCTTTTTGAGGTGAGTTAAACACACTTTCTGCTGTAAAAGGACGAATGGAGTGATCAAAGCACTTCTAAACACAGAACAGCTAACACACACAAAAAGAGTGCTTCTTAATAGCTTTGAACTTGTGTTTTTCTGAGTGCTTCTCGTTGGTTGCACTGCCCTGATGTTACCATGGAACAGCATCTTTTGTTGTTTGTGGCTAAAGTGGCCATGGTTTACCTGGCACCCTGTATATAAATCATATCTGCCTGCCAGCTTGGTTGTTAGGTCACATTGAAAGGCATCCCAGCTGTGTGTATATATACACATGTTTGGCACGTACAAGAAAAACCCAAAAGGTAGTTAATTCATTGCTGAGAGGATGTTTCACATAATTATCAAGG
>JABJVR010030615.1:0-73437 GCA_025773905.1 Chitala chitala
CTACTGTAACATTCTAACTGCCCGGCGCCGACTGCCGGCCCACAGTCAGAGTCAGAGTGACAAACAGGCTACTGTAACATTCTAACTGCCCAGAGCCGACTGCCGGCCCACAGTCAGAGTCGGAGCGACAAACTGAGCTACTGTAACATTCTAACTGCCCGGCGCCGACTGCAGGCCCGCAGTCAGAGTCGGAGCGACAAACAGCGCTACTGTAACATTCTAAAAACAGACATTCGGTTGACGACCAAAAGTCTGTATCAATTTCGGCCCAAACCGAAAGTTTACTTATTGTTTTCGGCCAAAACTGAAATGACGCTGAAAGACGTAATTTGCCAACTTTGCCAAAACCGAATTTCGGTCGGCCTCTAGTCTCCACTCTAACCCTCTCGTTTCATCAGCTGCTTAGCTGACTCTAAGCTTCCCAAAGTTAT
Source organism: Chitala chitala (assembly GCA_025773905.1). Taxonomy (NCBI): domain Eukaryota; kingdom Metazoa; phylum Chordata; class Actinopteri; order Osteoglossiformes; family Notopteridae; genus Chitala; species Chitala chitala. Next base: position 432 of record JABJVR010030615.1, read on the forward strand.
ACATTATACACGTTGTACATTTTACACAGCTTGTGGTTTCAATTAAATAATTTTGGTAAAGTGCCCTGCTCAACAGCAGAGCCATATGATCCGGGCCAGCTTCACATTATGAGGTCCATGTCCCTTAACATCTGCTACGCTTATCCACAAGTGTTCACTTCATGTGCCATTTGTGGCGCCAAAATCTAACGTTTGGACAATGTGTCTACAGAAGGCTAACAGCTCTGTCACGTTATCTGTTAAACCAGCAAACTCGTGGGTACTTTCTATTTGATTAGCAGAAGGATTCATCTTTCATAAATGAGACGCATATTGAAGTGCAGGATGGTATTCATTTAATTTCTTGCAAAGTTGTGTCTTGAGCTCAGCGGCCGCTCACTGGTACTGGTGATCAGTGAATGCGTTTCATCATCAGAACAGTTCATTCCCACCGTTCCACTGTTCATTTCTGAGTGCACGGAAAAAATAATAATTTTTATATTTTTTTGACTCCAAACAAAATGTAAACACACTGGGCCTCTTCAGTGCTGGGTTACAAACAAGACAGATTTGCTGTTTCATCCAACATTTTTCACATACTTGCTGGCAGTGGCGGGATGGGCATCTTTTTAACAGAGGAATATTCAGTAGCGGGTGATCTTTCACATTTTCAGGGACGAGTTTTGTACTAAGCAGGAGGGCCTAGTGAAAATTATGCAAATTAACAGGGGCAGGGAAACTTCAATTAGATAGAATTAGGAGGGCAGCCTGACAGAGGTGTCCTTTGGCGGTTGGCACCGGTGAAGATGAGGCACAACGCCATCCTCTGTACACTAACTCACATCCTCACAGAGGCATGGCCACAGAGTTGTGATAACAGCCAATCAGGGCCACAGGTCAATATAGAGTAAAACACACCAAAACACGTTTGTACTTTATACAGAACATTAACCACAGCTTGTGACCTGGAAATGTGCAGCTTTCCCCAGAAACACGAAACGAGATATGAGGGAGGGAGCCAGGAAGCGCTCTGAGAACCGACTGTAAACAGCACTATAATGTGTCTTTAATATTTGTTTATAGTAACTGATAGCAACCCAAACTGCACACAAAGGACACTGCGGTTCTGACAGTGTGTCGTTATGGCAACCCTTTTTGCAAATGTGACAGTACGTCAAACCAGAACGCTGACACCATCCTTCTTACTCACGCAAAACAAGGCAGGGGAGTATTTACGACAGCGTGCATGACACAGTGGGCACCCAGCAGTGCATTGCGACCCAAATGATTTTTTGCGCAGGATAATTGTATTATTCACAGTTCTGTAGCACGACACTGTGTGCGTAGCTTGCAGACGATCTCTCAGACTTCTCGATGTAAGAGCTCAGAGGACAGTATGGCAAATGACACAGATTCTACGCTACTCTGCATATCAAAGCCAACAATACGCGAGCTCTGTAGTCAGAGATGTGAGACCTGTCTGATTAAGTTATCGTACTCTACCCTGACACACCTATAAGCCTTCTAAAAATGTCAAAAATAAAAAACAGCCATTAAATTTAATGACACCCAGAAAGCAATGAAAGGTAAGCGAGGGCGTTACTTTCTTCAGTTTTAAAAACTGAAACTTTGACACTGTGGGCCATAAAATACAGAGAAACTATTATTTTGACAGGAGCACAAATTTACTTCAGTATGCAGCGGTTCAAAAATGGGCGAAAACCGAGCGGATGTCTCTCAGCTAGCCAGTCTTAATGTCACGGTAACGCAGCTGACATTTTACAGCAGTGTCTTTTATTCCGCTGTGCACTTAGACTGTTACTACACCACGCCCGCTTCTTCACGAAGTGGGGATGTATCGTTAGCCAGCTGTACAAAGCTTGAGTTTGTCCTGAAGCAGGAATGAAAGAAAGTGAGAAGAAATGCTTCCCCACGAGACCGACTCACAGAAAACAAATCCTCCCATCAGCACCAGGGTCCACTGCAGCCGGTCAGCAAAGCCACATATCTTCCCACAATCCACCTGGTTTACAGACTGACTGCCTCAGATGTACTTGTGCCTGTTGGCTCCGCTCAGATGCTGATGGGAGTGGGAGCACACGCCCGGGATGCTCTTAGGTCCTGTTGTGTCCCTGGGCAGATGCTGCAAACTGCTCATGTGAGATCCCACGTGACTTCACTTCTGAGGCAGAATTACAGCCTCGCGTACACCTGCAGCATCTCTCCACCTGTGTCCGTGCTCTCCATCGACCCTCCTCGAGTCATCCACCTGGACAGGTCCCTCATCCCATTCAGAGGTGCCACGGGTTTTTATAGCAGAAAGCGGGCGAGCATCAAAGAGCAGCATACCCAAAGAGGGCGCCCCCCCCCCCCCAGGGCACTGAAGTGGGCCTCGAACTGCCAGGTCCCTCCCAGGCTGACAAGAAGGTCACAGGCACGGTTATCAGAATGAATTTGATTACAATTTAATTCAATAGGCAATCAAGGGCCGCTATTGATTTTTAACATGAAGAATGACCCAAACGACAGAGAACAGGCACAAGAAAAACCCAGCAAGGGGGAATAACAAAAGCAGTTTGCCTTTCAAATTAGTTTTGAAAATGTTATTTCTGCGCTGGCCTGCTGCTCCTTAATTATATGCTGACATTCACTGAACTTTCTCTTTTTGAATTTCGATTAATCCCAAGATCAAACCTTTCTTTTTATTAACATTATATCTGGTGTTCAGCTGTGGAAATAACAGAGTGTTGATCCCAAGGTCACATAAAAATAGTGACAAAATTAATACAAGCTTCATCTGGATTGCAGCTGTTACAAACCCTGATTATCATTATCGTTACTGTAGTAACGCAATACAGTTAAACACTAATTAACATTGTCACAACATAACTGTTCTATATAATCTTTAACAACAAAACATTAATTATAAGCAAAGAGCCGTCTAAAATCATGTGTCTAATACAAATGCACAGGTTCTGTGATGGCACAGCAAATGTGAGAGGCTATGCAAAAGGATCATGGGTGAAGGATGATTCTGCATGCTCACATAGTAGCGCGGAAGCACACGGACTGCGAAAGGTGCAAAGCGGCTGACTCATGTCACTTATCCTCCACTGCATGGAAGAAGTTCATACACTGCTAGCTAATGAACTACTCCTCATGTAAACTGAAGATACGGCATGCTACAGCGCACCCTTACACTTACGAAGGACCGAGAAACGGTTCTAAATCAAACAAGATGTAGAATAAGGCAAAACATCTTGTGATTCAGTAGGGCAAACCAGGCTGACAGCACATGTGTGAATGGGAGATGACCCCCCCGCACCCCCAGGATGGGATCATGATGAGACAGCATGAAGTCCATTAGCAACAGTTAGCACAATGAAGCTGTAGGTTAGAAGCGTGGCATGCTGCAAACCCCCAGGTGTTTGGTGATCACAAATGCTGAAAGAAGAAAGGTGGGCACTCACCTTCAGGGTCACCACACAGAGTGCACTGGGACTCTAGAGGTGGGGGACAAGAAGCAAGAGGGGACAGTTACAATTCACTCTGAGCCATGGCAATGACACAGACCTAAAGGGAAGTGTGGAGGGGTCATCAGTTAGTACACAGCTCACATAAACCACAAACTGGCATCTAACCTTAAACACAATAACTGTGATTCACTAACAGGGACTTACAACAAGAGGATAGTGTCAGACAGAGCTGGACTTTAGTGTGCTGTGGTTTAGTGTGTCAAACAGAGCTGGACTTTAATGTATTGTGGATTACTGTGTCAAACAGAGCTGGACTTTAGTGTGCTGTGGTTTAGTGTGTCAAACAGAGCTGGACTTTAGTGTGCTGTGGTTTACTGTGTCAAACAGAGCTGGACTTTAATGTGCTGTGGTTTACTGTGTCAAACAGAGCTGGACTTTAGTGTATTGTGGTTTATTCATTGCAGTATAAATACTGAAACACCTTATGGACTTCTTCTTTCTGAAGAATTTCAGTAATTCTCCGTTACCCAAGCTCAGACACTCCCTCCATATTCACAGATCTTTGAACCGAAGTGGTAAATTTGAGCCCCACCCACTTCCCTTATAACTTGCGAACGTTTGTGTGGCTGTCAGCAGGTAGCCGTACCGGGTGACTGCACACACGCAGTTTAAAACGCGCCCTCCTCACCCTGTCCCCAGCCCCCTTTGCTTTTCAAGAAACAGCTAATTTTCCCTGCTGAGTGGTAGCGTGCAGTGAACACGAGGCTGGGTTTCAGCACCCAGCACAGAGGGAGCAGCTCTGGTGATCTTGTACTCCTCGATTTCAGCGTCTTGCTCCCCATCTCGAACACGTGTTTGATGTAACGTGTGTGAGCATCACTGCCAGTGTCAACAAGACAAAGTGACAAGCTCACTCAGCCCTGAACACCATGGCTTCACCCAACATCCCCCCAACCACTCAGACGTTACCCAATTAAGCCCAGATAATAATTATCTTGTGCTGTCGTATATAAAAGCTTAATTAAAGCAATTTGTCACAGCAGCAGATGCTTTTTTGTGTTTGAAGAAATGAGTAAAATGATACATAAGTACGACCGGTTCAGTAGTGCAAACGATCGTGACAATCCCCCATGATGCACTTGTCTGAAGTGGAAACTTTTCTTAGTGCTCCAGAGTTCAGCCAGTGGGGTGTGAGCGGAGGTCTGCTTTTCTTCACGTAGTTTCAAAAAGCTATTTTATGAGTGGTTAACGGTCCGGCTGTCGTTCAGGCCAGTCATCTGTGCGACCCATTTCTCTCCCTGCTCATGGGCCCGGACCTACTCATCTAACACACCCCTTCTGAAGGGTAACACATGACAGCCTGCCTCCAAACACTCCCACACAACTAGTGCAAGGACCAGCGAACCCAAGCAAGATGCTTTCTGATGCATGTAAAAAAAACCCATCATTGATTCAGCTGCTAGCATCTCTGCAGGACAAACTGTGTGGAAGCGGTCACGATGCAGAGCTGTTAAGGAGACCAAGCAAAACAATTCTGTCGGAAACCGGTCTCCGGTGCCCGCCCTTGCCCATTCCGCCTGCATGGTTCTCCCTTTCACTATTAACAAATGCGCGCTAAGTTAATTGTACTGGTTGTTTCTGTTTTGCCACCACTTACTCTGGTTCAGGTGAAAAGAATACATAGCAGTACTCTAAGACACCTGCACCTTTTTTACCTCAGCATAGCAATGAGCCTGTGCAAGAGAAATTCTTCTACTATGGCAGACAGCTACTAAGCAGGAACCCCTCGTAAACAAGAAAAGAAGGTAACGAAAAACCAAGGATCATAGTAATGGCTCTTAGGAGACTGACCAGATGATAGATCAGCATAGCTAGACATCAAGAGTAATTCTGAGCATCATCTTGAGCAGGAGAAACAAGCTCTTGGATAGGAAGTCAGAACAAAAATAGCAAGAGTGCTACAAGAACACATGTTCTGTTCAAGTGAGTCTTTGAAAAGCATTTTCCTTTATAAGCTTTAAAGGTGTTCAGCACCGCTGACACTGAAATAAATAACCTTGATTGGCAGATGAGTCACCTGACTGAAGTATAGACGAAATTGTCAATCCTCCCTAGACCACTCACCTCATTTAAAGTAGTGTCCAAGCTGATGCTGTCTCTTATACTTGGACATTGTTTCAATGCTTAGAGCTCTCTGTGCAATAAAACACTTTGCTGTTTTATTACCGTTATTCTGGGTTGCTCCTTCTAGACATCCGCATACTACCAAAAGGGAACTTATTTCTTTCTCACTGCACCGGCAAATATAAGTTAAATGACAACGAAAATCCGAATGTGTTACAATCCCATTTTATAAGAGCGCTTCACGGTCATTGCATTACAGTTCTGATGGAGAACTTCTCGCCTTTTTGTTTTCTGTCAAACGGGGCAGGTTCGGCGCGACAGGAGCCTTTTCTGCTTACTGCCTGTATGCTGTGGGATCACGGCTTAGTTATTACCACTTCGTTTTGAGAATGTACTGTATTTCTCCTAATTAACGCGCCCGCTCTAATACACGCGCCCCCACCCGATAAGCCAGGGCGGCTGATACAGTACGAGACACGGTAAAGTGCCCCAATTTTACGCGATTAAAACGGTGACATAGAAGCATGGTCAATACGTTAATTATGAGAAATATGGTATCTTAAAATATGGGACAGGGATTGGGTTAGGGTACCATAGAACCCCTCTCTAGTCAAGCAGTCTGGCTCGGCAGCTCGTACCAAAAGGTCCCGCTGATTAATCGCCAAGCACGGCGATGTGGGTACAGCATGCGTCTGTTTCATCCTTACTCATAACAGAGGAAAAGATAAAGAGATGGCCCAAAGACACAACCTTCAAAAACATTTCCACTTGGCTGACACACCAAAGAAAAGGGAAAAAAGCAGACTCTCAAATATCGTCCAAAGGATGACGGATGGCAAAGGCAGATCATAGATCATATGCACATTGTGCAAACGAAATATGGAAACGTGGCCAGTAAAAAAAAAAATGAACAAAGGGAAGAGTCTATACTCCGAACTCTTTATGTAAAAATAAGTTGTTTTGGAGCATCATTCAAAGCCAGTTTCCATTCTGGGTACAAGCACTTTAAATCACAAGCTTCATTACCTAAAGTGTGTGATAAAATTTGGCTTGGGTACAATCCGTGACCCTTCATGGAGTACTTCAGAAAGCCAGGTGTTTTTCCAAAGGCTGCATGCTGCAATTCCTCTTACATTTTCCAGGCACATCATAAACACCTGCCTCTTAGATATAACTGACCCTAACGGCAGCTCCTCAAATTCAACACTCCACATAAATACCACATTACAGTTCATCTCTATTTTAAACCAATTTGTTCAAGTCAGCTTCACTGGCGTAATTGTGCTGTTTTCTTCTCACCCAATGTTGTTAAATTTGCATACATACATTGGAGCATAGTGATAAATCAATTATTTAAATTTTACTTTTTACATATATATATATATATATATATATATCAGTACACAGCAGTTTGTGTAAAAATATTAAAAAAATTACATGTAATAATGAGAGAATCTTAAAAGTTATATTCTCACTGAATGCACTTAAAGTTTATAAAAGTTTATTTACAATAAATGGAATTTACAGTCTCAAGCAAAGATCTAATTATTCAAGTGAGTGAAGCCCTGTTTAGGATATGCTCAGTCTGAATAAATAAGGCCATCCATTTCATTGTTAGCATGACTACTCCATAAGGGAGTCTGTAAAGGACTATTAATCTATTTAATGAATGAAATGTAAAATGTGCAACATTTGACTTATTCTGCACCCTTATTGTTTAGCCAAGATTTAAAACTCCAGATGTACGTGGAAAGTTTGCTCATTTCAGTTTCAACTCATGCAGGAATTTCCATCCATCCATCCATTCCATATACTGCTTATCCAATTCAGGGTCATGGGAAGCCTGGAGCCCTTCCCAGGTGGCACAGGGCGCAGAGCAGGGGACAACCTTAGCAGGACGCCAACTCACCACAGAGCTGGCACACACACACTATGAGCAATTTGGAGACACCAGCCAACCTAACTTGCATGTCTTTGGACTATGAGAGGAAACCGGAGAACCCAGAGAAAACCCACCCAGCGCAGGGAGAACGTGCAAACTCCACGCACACAGACCCAAGGGGGGAATCGAACCCCAGGCCTGGAGATGCGAGGCGACGCTGCTATACAAGCAGTTAATCAAAATGAATAAAATGTCATTTAAATGTACGATTTTACACTTTAAATTGTCTTTGTGCTGCTGTTGGGCGTTTGTAAATGTTGTTAAACTGCTGACTTTACCCATCGAACGTGATCCCGACCAGCCCCTGGGGTCCACAAGTCACATGTGTACTGACCTCCATCACGTTATCCAGCAAAGTGAAAATCAATCAGGAAAGTGAACCAAAAAACAACACGGTCTGGACCAAAATCTAAACATAGTCTGGTTTCATCCATATCACAAATGCACAAATCTAAAAATAATATAAGCACACCATAAAACATGAAACTGATAACAAAGCAAATTTGTTTTCTGAGCGTCAGGCTAAGAGCGGAGCAGAACATGAAGCGGTCGAACGCTCACAACCTTGTGATGCGAAAGACGTCTTCCCAGGACAGAACATCCTCCACTTCACCCTCTGCTTGCATAATAAGCCTGGCCTTCAGTGTCAAGTCAATGCCATTTCTCCCGCACGCAAGCCGGTTACACTTTTCTCAGAAATATTACTAACACGCTAGTTTGACGCAACTGTTATGTAACTATGTTAGAAGCTATTGAGGGAACAAATTAGCAACATTCAAAGATGACTTCTTGCCCTTTTGTTAAACATGCAAAATTATTATAAGGACTTGCAAGCATTGGCTGTGGACAGTAAATTTCATTGACTGCAGTTAACTTCCACTGATTGCCACTGTGCTTGTTGTTTCGCGACACTGAACCGTTATTGCCAACTATGCAGTTTAGCCCCTGGGAAAAGGCAAACCATTTTTAATTAGCAACACGAGCTTTTAAAAGCAAAAGGAATCGCGGAGCTTTTAAACATAAGAACGAAGATAATTCTGAAATTTATGGACAGGGCACTGAAGGGAAAACACACACACACACAAAAAACGGACAGTTTGTGTTGGCCAGTGCACCTAATCAGCATGTCTCTGGCTGACTTCTTCAGGGAAGCTTTAACTTTAGCTGAACCTGGTCACCATCTGCCCCTCAGTCTCCCCCACACATCCTCAGGTGTCCTGGAGAACGGCGGAAAGACAATTGGCTCAAGGCTGAAAATTACCACACTGAACCCGAGGAGTCTTATAATAATTACAGTGCATCAAGATGTCAACGTCTGCATCCTCAGAGACAACTCTGCACTTAACAAGGGGCTGTGTGGGGGGGCAGGCAAAGTGGGAGGGGTGGTTAGCACTAGTGAATGAGGAATGAGACCTGTGGGTCACTACAGGATTAGGTGGAGTCAAGTGCTTAAAGTCACATGATGTGCATGTTAAGCAGAGGGCAGCACCTGCGGAACTGACATCGGCCATGGAGTGCAGGACACGGATCAGCCTGGAGCTCCATGGGAAAATCACCTCGGACAATCACGGGCCTAATCACAGCACGCATATCCAACAGCGTCACCCTCCGCTGAGTCCAGCGATCGCAATCAAACTCTTTCTTTCCCTTTCCAGCACTGCTCAAAAAAATATTACAATTGGCTTCATTGTGTGTCATTTCCATGCCATTAATGTGTCACACACTCCTAACACTTATACACAGCTGGGAAACACCAAAAAAAAGTGTCTCGAGCAGGTGTGTCGACTCTTAGATGGGTGAGAGGCTGAAAACAGAGCTGCCACTCCTCAATCCTCACCCAAATCCAAGCCTGCGTGTGTCAGCACACACAGTGACTTCTAAACGCATTTGCATGTGTGTGAAGCGCATTAATAAGCATGCTGTGCATGTATGTGCGTGTGTACGTGTGTAGGTGCCCTGTGTATAAATGTAACCAGTTGACTGGCGTGTATATGTGAACTCGCGTGTTTCTTTATGGGAGGTTACTGCTGGGTCACACTCCCCTTTCCCCCAGAAACCTGTCTTTAGCCTCACCGCAGTGTCATAAAACCTGATATCTCCTCACAATCAGACTCCGGGCTCTGCCAGATATATCCGTATCTATGCCGATTGCGTCCATCACCTCATGGTCCAGTGATGCGCCTGGACAGCCATGTCAGAGAGGATATTTAGCCCGTTCACCGGTAAGCTTCAGAGGAGACAGCGTTGAGTGCACTCAGTTATTAATGGTCTCCTTCACGCCTGGCTTACCCCAGGCCTTATTGGAACATCTATCTACACCCCCGCACCCCCACTAGCACCCACCACACAGATAGCTGCACTGACAAGCATTCCACCCACTGTATAGTCTATGTAGAACATGCCATCCCCTTAGACACGTATCCATGACGAGCTCTGAGGATAAACAGGACCCAAACTTCAACATTCCCACCATCACGTGACCTCTAACCTAGAGATAAAAAGAGGTGGCGTGGGCTGTGACACACCCTGAAGTACGTCCCTGCCATTAGCCAGACCCTCCATCTGCACGGATCCGACTCCAGATATAAAGGGCGTGAAGCTCTCAGAGATTACGCTATCAGAGCTCTGCACAAAAATACTTGCTCTACAAGGCCAATAAACCTCTTCTAAACACCAGCGCAATCCACCGTGTGACTCTGCAAGAACACCATAAAATGGGCATGCTGAGTGCATGTCTATAATTATCTTCAGCAGAGTGAAGATGGCAAGATTAAGGGTTTTCGGTCCCAAGTAATTAAATCTAACCAGGAAGGTGCAGTGGATGGAAACAGGCAGCTGCACTCTCCATCAGCCTGCTCCAAACAGATTTATGAGTGAACCAATCGGGGTGACGCACACGTTAATGGCCCCACTTCCTGGTATGCCATATAAGAAAGAGGAGACAAGGCCATCTGGCATTACAGTTAGACACAAAAACTATGGAAATTACTTTTTAACAAAAAAAAAAAAAAAAAGAAAAATTTGCACTTGCCAAATGGTTTCATGTGATGTGAATTTAAGGGGTGGAAAAAAATGAATGAAGAAGACATTGTATGAATTTGACTCTGTGATGGCTCGGTGATTGGTGCAACTGTGACTCAGGCTGTTTCCTCCACCTCACGCTGTTTCTCCACTGAGCTGTGCGTCACGGCAACCACCCGATGCAAATGTGGAGTAAAAAGCAGTTGTCCGCCTGTCGGAGTTGGACGCGGAGCACTCCAGCCTCGGCCTCACTGAGTTAATGTACTCATACTCCACACGCCAGGAGAGGGCCGCTTGATCCAAACCCCTGGCTCTTGGCATTTTGCTCTGCTCACGTTATCAGGAGAGTGTATGACCCTGGGGACAGAGACGGCTTGTAGACAACCACACAGAACCGTGTGCTCCACTCACAGACCCCAGGTCCTCAGTTCACCAGCGCCCAGAATCCTGGCATCCGCGCGTACTGTCTAGTCGTAGCGGAGGGTTGAGCTCTTGGAGAGCGGCTGTGCATGTGATTTTCCTTCAGGAAAATGTCAGAAGAAAATGACGAAGATGTCCCCGTGTATTCAGTTTCAAATGTATCTGTAGGGGAAGTGTATATTTCACTCATCAAAGGACAGGCCATCAAATTTAGCTTCTAAAGCACCATGTGCTTCGGTGAATTACACTGAGCTGTCAGTGAAGTGTGGTGACACATTGAAAGGGCGGCGATGAGCCAAAGGGTGCTGACTGTCATCACAGAGTGAAGTGACAACCGCAGAGATGGGCCAGCGTCTCAAACCAACCACAGCGTGGCAATCGGAACAATGGCACAGTGATGCAAACAAATGCAGGATCGTCCGCATGAAAGTGTGGATGCCTGAAGAAAACCTCCAGAGCCTGAAGGACACTGTGGGTGACTGGGAAGCCTCAGCGATTTGTACGTGGAGCAGGGAGGCGCTATTAGCCAGTTTCTGTGGCAAATCCTGCTTCATTCTTACTGTAGGGATGGCTATCTTTGGGACTTCATCGTGGTCTATAAACACTTATATAAAGACAGCATTTATACTTTATGTTAGAGATATACCAGTATTGCAGGAGCCACCATCATGAATTTCATCCTACTCTCCTGAGATGCAGGACACTGAAATGATCCTAACAGCAGTGCAGGTTCCACTGCTTTGTCTCTCAGTGCAGACTAACAGCTAGAAGTAAGTTTATGAGATTTTAACCATTTTTGGGTACAACTTTATCTACAAAAATATAATTAGTTATAATAATATAAAGGTAACAAGAACTCCACTCCTGTTTTAAAGAAAATATCGGGGAAAAAAAAAATTCACCATTAACCTTTTATCTATATAAAATAAAATGAACACACATGCAGGATCAAACTATACCTCGAAAAAAGACAAACAATTAGTTAATTACTGCTTTATTTATTTATTTCACCGAGCAATAGAAATTTGTATCAGGTACTGCACATAAAAGTAGCCCCGTTCACCCAACCACAATACACAATAAATATTTATATGCATATAAAAGAAAAAGGCCTTGGAAAAGTTTTATTGGTAACGCTTTGTTCTCATGGCGACAGAGAGCTTCCCCTGGTGCTTCAGATGGTTAATAACAGACTACATTAACATGGCTGAATGAACACAGGGAGAGGGTCCCTGCTCTCGGTAGCATAGCAACCGCGGGCAGCGCGGCTCACTTTTGGGCTGCGAAGAGCAGATTAGGGAGACACTTTACTGGGCTGTGAAGTGGAGGAGGGGCCCAAGTTTAATAAACAAAAGGGGGTGGAGAGACCACATGAAAGGACAGGAGAGGATCCCTGAGAGGAAGACAGGGCTGTACCTGAAAGGGAGACACACACACGCACACACACACGCACACACACACGCACACAGCCTTCACATCCACAGCACACAGCCAACTCCAGCATGAGGATTACAGATACGGTTACCGTGGCAACGCACCACACTGATGTTCGAGAGTCCCCGTGTAATCTCCTGTCGCAAACCCGCATACATCTGAGCACAGACACCTGAAGTTTCCCAGCTTCATTTCATGCGACCCACTTCCATGCACAGTTAGTAATGAGGTAACTGTAAGGTAATTCGCCGGACCGTGCAACGCGAGCTGCGCTGCTGACACCTGGGGGCTCGTAACGGGCGAGGAGAGGAGAGGGTCTGGAAGGAGTCGAGTCTGCGTCCCAAACACTGTCTCCCCAGATGCCAGGCACCCCAGGGCTGAGCCATGCTGGCATCCCTGAAAGATAGCCAACCAACTTAGCAGGACAGCAGCTTGGAGAAGGAGCTACAGGGCATTAAATTTGTACAGAGCAGCGCTGGCAGCACGCCACAGGGCCTGGGGCTCTTGCTGAGAAACACAAAAATGCCCTCAAGCAATAAACGCAGGTGTAGGGGGGGTCGGGGTGGGCTACTACACACTGCAGAGTAAATAACGTGGCTTCAGAAACAAGAGAAGCTCACCCCAGCCCATTAGTGTTAGGACTATCCCAGATACAGGAGGCCACCCAGATACCTACCAGCACAACACACCCTCTTTGTTGTTCACACAGACTGTATTTTGGGGCTTTGGATGTGACTTTCAAAAACCCCTAAATAATGACAAAGAGTTGATTTATCAGAATTTTCACTTGGAAAAAATGCAGATTCACAAATCATTGATGACCACACACTCAGTTTCAGGTGACCAAGTGCAGAATGAAGAGCTGAAGAGATGGTGACGAGCCTATTTGAGATCTGTCCAGCTTCCCACAATGCACTTTGTCATCAATCAGAGAGTATTCAGAGCTCAGTCCCTTGCTCCAGGAAAAGATGTATGCTCGGCAGAAGGCCCCCAGATGCACACTCATGGCCACCCCCCCAGTCCACCTAAACAACACCACAACCAACACACAGCTTAGCCGCTCACATCCACTTGGCTCTGCCAGCCTGCAGAAAGGCTGCGAGATTAATGGTTTTGATCTCCACGCAGCTAACAAGGTTGCCAAGCTATTCAGGAACAGGCAGCTGCTACTCACAGACTGCAGCAACCACAGTGAGCTGCACCTTGGTGGCCACGCCCCTCTGTTCCCACAGGCAGCTGCTATTGAGCGCCTCCTAGTTTTCTGTCTGCTCCAATCACGGTGAGCTGCACCTTGGTGGCCACGCCCCTCTGTTCCCACAAGCAGCTGCTATTGAGCCCCTCCTAGTTTTCTGTCTGCTCCAATCACGGTGAGCGGCACCTTGGTGACGACACCCCTTCATTCCCACATAACAAGAAAAGTAAGACGTGATTAAAACGTGGAGACCCTAGGATATTCTAGAGGTCAGATACATGCGTCATTTGCCATTTGAATATAAAATACCTTTTCTAAGTGGTTACACATTCATAAATGTGTTTACACAACGTTATGAATGTTTTTCTGAAATTACACATATTTCAGTGTTGTAACATCAGAACTTAGTACAGATTTTGTGCATCTCTGATCCATGGCAACCTGGAGCTCTATGTTTGGCAAACTTCAGGCTACATAATGAACCAAAACAGACTTACAAGGGTACACACATCCTTCCAAACACCTACATGTACTACAATCTGTACTCCAGTAGGAATCTCACACTTTGGCTTTCGCTGGAGATGGCATGTAGACAACACGATGCTAACAAGGTTTGTAATAAAACACAGTAATGCGTCACACGCACCTCCTCCACTACAGACATCCTGCATTTTGGAAGTTCATACCTTGTTAGCAATCATTCAGCTGCCAGTCTCCAGCTAAAACGTAGCCAGCGTGACTTCTTTTCCTCGTGAATGTGTGCTAACGAGGCCACGAACAGTCAGTGTCACTTTTAAGTAGCTCTGTTCCAAAACATTTTGAGTGCTTTCTGAACGTTTTTCAATTTCCTTTTCAAAAGCTCTGACAGCTTTCACAATGCAATAGGACAGAATTAATGCAACACATTTTAACTTTGTCTCCAGCACGTCAGAAAATATTACTATGCCGTATATACACAAATGGGAGCAAAAAAATGACCTTTGAAAACCATATGTTTCACCCAGAAGAGCACAGCTGATAATGTGTGGTTCTGCCAAACGTTAGTGAAGCACAGACCTCACCTCACCCTCTACTCCCTTTGCATTCCCACCAGCCAGCAATTTACGTTCTAAAATAAAAGACATAATCTTTAGGCAGAAGCATCAGTGTTAGATTTAATTAAGTCAAGCAAATCAGACCCCATATGGTGTAACATGCTGATGAATCACTGGCATGAATCTTAGCTGCGTCATGGCAACTATTTACAATTTTAATCAACGTTTTAACGCATTGTAGGAAATAAACAGTTTTGATGTCAGAACTTTAAAAGACACAATTATGAGAATATTTTTAAACATTATACACAGTGTCTGTTTTCATCCTCGCTATTTTTCATTTTTATTTGCATTTAGATCAATGTACGTTCCACCACCAACACGTTTAACCGTACTGAAGTTAATGATGATAATTTCATTGTTTTCATTTTTACTTATGACTCATTAGAGATGTCAAGAGTTCAAAAAATGAGTTTTTTTTTTTGGAAGCCAATTAATTCCGGCTCTCTGACACATAAATCCATAAAGTGGTCTGAGCTGTAAAGTACACTTAAAACAAATACATAAATAAATAATCCGCTGTTCCTCTGCAAAATCTCACACTTGTACGTCACTGCACCTTGGCAAAGGGTCACAGCGTGAGAGGGTGATGAGGGCGCGTCAGCAGCTTACCAAACAGGCGGTGCGGCTCTCAGCATCGCACAGTATAGTGCAGAGCTCTGGGTTGGGCGGGGGGTTTGGAATATAAACCTCTGACTGCCTTGTGGCAGGTGCAAATGGTAAATCATTAAGTGGACGTGCAGGTTCAGGGAAAGCAGGTGGTGGACAGTGGTTAAAAATCACTGGACTGATGAGGTCGCAGTGGGTAAACCCCAATCGAATGGCAAAGCCGCCCCTTTAACAAAGCTCTTTCCACGTGAAAGACTGCATCAAACACGTGGCAGCAAAAAAATGCAGCGATAAGCTACGACGGGCCACGCGGGGAACACCTCTACTAAACAGTTATATCAACGTCAACGAGAGAGATACAAAACTGCCCTGACCGACCACAGGAGCGGGGGGGGAGGCAGAGAGGTAAAGCAGCACTGTTACACATTCACATCTCTCGTTTGTGTCTCTGTGGCCGGAGAGAAATGTCATTTCACAGGTGTTACCGTCTGCATCCTCAGAGACAACTCTGCCTACCATCCAGGACCCAATAAACACCCTCCGTTTCTGCAAAACATGAGGAGTCTCTTTTGTTGCCTTTCAAACCTTGTGCCCTTCAGAAACGCACTGACATGTACTGAGGGAATGAAACCGGCACTCCGTGAGATTAAATCCATACTGTAATCGGCCCGTGTACCGACGGGAAAAAAACCATGTTGACACGACGAGATATTGTATAAACCCTCTAAACTGAACCAGTCCGTACTCATCTGATGTTACCTGTTGCCCAAAGTTTTTAAATGTCAGCACTTGCAGGAAACATTATCAGGAGGCTGGCACCGTTGAGATCCCCTGCAGAACTCACCGGGTCCACATCCCAATGGTACATACCCATGTCACATGGCACTGTCTTAGGGAAAAACATCAGTCACCTGTGTAAATGGAAAATAACATAACTGGTAGCTGAGCACAAAAGAAACACCCAGCTTGTAGATTTTCTAATGATGTCTCAACAGGTAAATCAGTGGGAGCAGTTCATTACAGTCTTTCAGTTTAGCACACAAACTGGGACATGGCACCAGCTCAAATGAGTGAATGAACCTACACACCCAGCATGCTTTGCATGTGCTGCAAAGACCAGAGAGCCAGGCAGGCTGGCATCCAACCCTTGTGACAGCAAAGCAATTAGCATCTCGGGTTCAGGGTCAGCACTGTGTACCGCAGACATAGCCATGTGCCACTCACTGGGTTCCTATGCTTGCCACACAGACTAACAAGTCTCTACCTTCTAATTCTCAGCTGGATGTCACAAAGTCCAATATCTACAAATGGACATACAAAGTCAAGTGTGTTATATACTTTTAACAGTTATGTACCTTAAAGGTATGTACCTTTAATCAAACTAATTAATAAGGTACATCAACTGGATACATATAAAGGGCTAGCCGGAGAGCACAGGGATAACAGCCTCTTTGGCTACACAGCAGAATTAATCCCTGGTGATTAACTCTCCCAAGACTGCATGAGACAGCATGATGCAGAGCCAAAGCCCCAGTTGACACTGAATGCAGCTATCCTCATGACTCCCTCATGACTACGCTCATGATTGACTGCAACAGCCCTTTGCTTTGAAGAACTCAAACGGGATGCAAAACAGTCTGCCGCTATCTGCACTGTGTACACAATAAGAAATCATTGTCGCGTAGTTGACAGCCGGATGTTTTGCTGGAACAAATCAGGTTAAGAGTCTTGATGTGCAGTGAGGATCCTCTGCGGCCCTTAAGCGGTACTCTCCGGGGATTACAAGTCTGCATCCTTCATCACGTTGGCACCTGCTTGCTGTCGCTGAAACACTGCATCAATGCACTAATTAAACAGCAGAGAGCAGCACACACAGCATTCCCATGTTTCCCACGCGGCTCAGACTTTGAGCCTGTCCCACCTGTTTAAATTACACTCCTCCCACAGGATGCGCAGCCGAGCCAAGCTCTCTCCTCCGAGACTCCGCCCACTGTAAGAAACCACAGGCAAAGCAGGGAGCAGCATCTTTTCAGAGTGGTACCAAAGCCTTCAGCCTCACGGCTGAAAATCTGTCTCGACAGCCAGGTTAAATGGCAGGCCTGACACTGACACGCCTTGTTTGCGTTTCCAGTGCAGCCGGGTCTGATCAAAGAACCCAGAGAACCCGCAAGTGCTAGCTTCTGCAAGTGCAGGTAATGATTTCAGAGCCACATCCCTCTAGCAAGGACATTCATCAAGATGGACTTATGGAATTCCTGACAAATCACACGATCTACCACTTGCCATTAAGACCAAAGCCCCACGTCCCCTGCTATGATTTTAGCCACCGAAATTACACCAATTTTGCGTTCAGAACAAATAATGTAACAGTACACTAACAATAAACCAATGCATTTGCAGTACAATCCTGCAGTTCTTCCACATAACTCAGGCAGACACCTGGGGCGTAGACATAAAGCCGGGACATCTGAGCGTGTCATACTGGTGTCACATGATAAGCGTTGAGTGTGGCACCTCGCTCAGCGTTAGCACTCTGTTCTTGTATATGAACAGCGTTTGTTGAGCAGTGCTGCTACGACAAAAACGTGCCTCTTGTTTGCTTCCACCAGCGCTGAGAAGCTCACATGACCCGTTCTTGGGAAACCCCTCTCACTTTTGTGTGCGGAGGCAGCTCACCGTGGTGTACGGAGTTATTAGCACACGCCTCCAACATTTGTTGTGATGTAGCTAATCTCACGCTGGCTAACATTCTACTTCCTATATACGAGCAATTTTCCATAACCTGGAATTGCCATCTGCTGCAAGCAATTGCTTTTATCTCCAACACCGTGGTAGGTCTTTAACATCGTGTTATATTGCTCAGTGATGTTTTTTAACACAAGCTCCAAGTTTGTGTTCCATTTTGTAGCGCAGCCTCTGTGCTCGTTACGTACAGCAAAAACTCGGTCCTCAGAGTCTCGTGATGCGCCCTTAGGGTCAACACCCGCTCCCCATTCATGCAACTGAACACTCATCTTGGTGCAACATTTGGCGTTTGTCATGTGACACCGGCCTTAGAATGGCATGACCCATGAGGTATACCACTACTTACAAATAACTGCAGTCTGACACACACACACACACACACACACACACACACACACACACACACACACACACACACACACACACACACACACACACACGCTCAGTGATGAGGTGGCTCCCAAAATGCACCACCAACTTTGGGTGCTAAGCAGAAGACTGTAAGATGCCCAGTCCACTGTTCGTGCATGTCTCCATGGCAACAGGAAAGAGCACAGTCTGCGGTGCTCCATCACAGACAGGAGAGCTTTAAGAAGGAAAAAAAACCCGGAGGAGTTCTTAGTACACCTGTGAATGAGGAAACCCCCTTCCCTCCTGCAAACAGCCCCACCCTCACCATTTTTGCTACCCTTTACTTGCTTTCACTCTTTACAGCGCCATTGCCAGGTGCACCAGATAACAAACACCAGAGGGAGCAACATGTGTTAGAGTCCTGTCACCGTGACGATAAAAAAAAACACCCTCCCAAACTGCAGAGGATTACGTTTCATACTGAAACACGGTCCTGTTGCGCACGTGGATGAAGGTACAGCCACGAGTAAAGCCACTTCTTATGATGTAGCAATCATTTGAAGTTCTGCCGGAAACCCAGTCCTGCCGAGACAGGGAGCTTAATTGTGTTAATTACAACTCTGTAGTATTTGGCTTCTTTCAAAAGGGACAGAGCGGTGCGGCCGGACAGTGGGCAGGTCAGTGGGTGGAACCTAACAGTAGCACACACCCCCAACCCAGTGTCTCTGGTGCTTTCAACTCAGCCCCTTTCAGGAGTTAAAGGAGATAATTAGAGGTGATAAAAAGGAGGGGGGGACAGGAGAGATGGCAGATTGCAGCACAGCAGCAGTGAGTCAATAGTGCAGCCCAGCATGCAGGTTGGGGGGGGGGGGGCAATGGAACAGAGTCAAGGCCATTAAAGATGCTGTGCTCAGGTTGGGTCTGCAGACATCCCCCAACTGCTGTTGGGGCGTGGGGGGGGTACGGAGAGCTAGTGGTTCATCACTGCCTTCCCTCTCAGACATCCAGCACAGGGGTCCAGTATGATACAGGGTGCAGCACTTTGGGGGTAGGGGCTGTGATATCTGAATACACAGACTCCCATTTATAAACTCTGCAAAGAAGTTTGCAGTTTCACAGTAGGGACGTACTCTAGAGGGAGGTGCTGAATCTGAATAGGGGCACAAATGGGAGAAAATTCCAGGCGTTTAAACTCCTGGGGACAAAAGTAAAGATGGCGTGACAGTGGGAATGTCTCGTTAGTCTGCCAGCTGCGCAGGTGCGACGTGATCCAGGGGAGGAGAGTCACACGGACGACCTGTAAAGCGTCGTGGGACAGGTCGGGGAGCCACGTGATGTTCACGCTGTCCGCCTCCGTGATTCTGGCGGCGTGTTTCACTATGCGAGTGTGAAGCGCACAGCGCGGCGGCTGAAGGGCTACGGCAGGGGTGAAGGGGGGCAATAAGCTAATTAAACTGTTAGCAGATGATGTTAATTTCGCGCTGGAGACTGGCATGAATCGCTGTTAGCACTTAAGAGCACAGTTCACCGTCTGACTTTCCATCTGGAGTGTGATCCTGAGCTTACACGGTTCAGCCATCGTCCTAACATGTTTGTGGGGGGTAGATGGCGCAGGCCGGAGAGTGTGGTGTCATCACTCATGCACTGCACTTGTCCCACCACCTGTCCTTTTTTTGTCTTATATAGTGTTTATAAAAGGTCACTGTTGTGTGAGGGTTTCAAGCACTGTCATGTGTTATCACGGAGGGACATGCGTGGCACGTCTGTTTCAGTAATAGAAAAGGCAGAAACGCTGAAAGATGCATTTTGCATGTGTGCGTGTGTGCGTGTGTGTGTGTATGTGTGTGCTCATGCACATGGCCGCAAATGAATGAAGGCGTCCTTGAGCGAAGAACCACAAGCATGCATGTAGGGATACAGCAGCATGACTGTCACTTGTGTGGGTCTATTTATGTCTGCATGTAGTATGTGAGCCTCTGTGTGTGTGTGTGTGTGTGTGTGTGTGTGTGTGTGTGTGTGTGTGTGTGTGTGTAACATCGCCAAGGCACCCAGCAACAACCGCACTCCGGAGTTCAGCAGGTCGCTTCCGTCAGCGCCGAGACGCTCATGTGACCGTTTCTGGGAAACCCCTGTCACTCGTGCATGCAGAGGCAGCTTGCCTCGGTGTGCGGACTCATTCCTGGACGCCTAGAATGTACTGCATAAAACATTCAGAGGACAAGCTGAAATCCCAAAACAAGTAATGCATTTCCCACTATTACACCACCTGAGAAAAACCGCTGGACATATATTTTTCATCAAGTCTTACTAATGAAAACCAGACCCATTTCCCAAGACGACAATGGCAGTAACTACAAGCAGAAAACTGCTGCACATTTTTGATCTATTATGTAATAATGTTTCCCCATAAAATATTCATGTCTACAGAACCCCCACCATTGTCCCCCCCCTTTAGCAAAACCAATAGGAAGGTACAGAACTGCACTGTAGACAAAACGAACAGATGCTAGTGGAAATGTTTCTCTATTTACACTAATTCACAAACACAATGCAAAATTGCAGGAAAATGTGTTTATCTTAAAATGAATATTTATACACAATGAAAACCCAATCTCTGTATTAATGCAAGACTAACCCTAACCCTTCACGTTGAAAAGAAACAGAAGTGAGATCATTAGACTGAGTTTTGGCAAGTCGCTGTAGGTTCAGCATGTTCCACCTCTGAATGCGATTTCTCGTCCTCCAGGTTTTGCTTAGCATGCGTCTTTCATGAGTTCCAACAGCATATGCTTGTGGGACAGGAATTTGTGGCCATTCATTCAAGTCATTTTACAAATTTGGGAACATGGAGATGTAAGTCTGGAGCTGCCAGCCGGGGGGGGGGGGGGTTGGCGGGAACCAGGCGAAGCCCTGATGAAACCCCCCCCCGGCAGGAATGACGTGTGACAAGCTCACGTGCCACTGCACTCTCCCACGGAGGAATCTGCCCAGCTTTTAAGCTTTTAAAGCGCAGCCGTGAGGTGGCACAGAACGCTGCGGTGCCTCGGACGGGCGCCAGGGCTCAGATCCAGGGAGCGGGCGGTTCTGCGCCGCATGTCCGAGCACATCTCGAGTCGTGGCACTCTTCAGCTTATGCCTGGTTTGCTGGGAACGCGTTCGGAGACTGCGATAAATCCCAACTGGCTGCCCACTGTGTGAAGGCACAGCATGGGGGTGGGGGGGGTTGGACTAAAAGAAGGAAGGCTGTGGAGGGACAGGTGTCCCATGTCAAACTCAGGAGTGAAGGGTGACACGGCTGCACACGTGCTCGCACACACCAACGCACGAGGCACGACTCGGCACAGACTGACACTCTGCGCTCGGCCCCCGCTCGGCCCCCGCTCGCTGCAGTCTTGCTGTGTTCACTTCGGTCCCAGCTGCACCCCTGTAATCTGTAAAGGGGGGTGCGTGCACCTCCAGCACGAAGCGCATTCCCCGCTTTGACTCCCTGCCCCCAAAGCAAGAACACCCCCCACCCCCACCCACGCAGGTGACGAGATTCTCCAGCTGTACGGGCTGGGATTAATGCAGGGGAGCAGAAGAGGAGAGCTCTAAAGATGTGGGAAACATCTTGTCCCTTCTCGTCTGCAGAAGAGATAAACCCAGACCCAAACAACAGCGGCTTTTCTAGAGAGTGCTCATATCTGATAAAATTCCCCAGGAAAGACCAAATATCCTTGCCGGGTAATGATGCGATATCCCAGCTGGGGGGCTCTGTCTCCATGTCTGAGTGTTGGGGGGGGCGGGGGTAACTTGTAGCCAGACCTTTGGGCACTAAGAACAAGCAGTCTTGATGTAGTATGCTGCAACAGCAACTTCACCCATAGAACCTGCTCAGTTTCCCTCCCTGAGCACAGGCTGCACTAAGTGGGAGAAGGGGGTGACCGCTTACCCCCCCCCACCCTGCTGCCCCAGGAGAGAGAAATGTCAACCCCACAGCTAAGCCATGAACCAAACCTGAGTGAGTAAAATCAAAACCCGGAGCACTTACCTATGAGGGCGCCTGAACGCAGGTGACATCTAAACACAGGGGCTTCGTCACGCAACGATGGGAAAGAGCAAAATTAAACAGCAGTTATAAAATCATGGGAACAACGTTTGTCGTCCAGTTGTGACTGAGGACGGAGAAGCTGAGGGCGCCCCCCTCCGCTTTCCTTTCTTGTCTGTTTGTTTTTTTTTTTCCTGTGCGTTTTATCCAAGCTGTCCGAGGAGACGAGACGAATGAGAGGTGGGAGGCAGGAGAGATACGGAGACGCTGCGCGGTTTGAGAGGAACCACTTTTCAGCTCTGTGTCACGGGCTTCACTGCAGCAGCCCTCAGCGCTGGCTCCACAGAGCGCCAGCGAAAACCTGGAGCTGGAGTGAGCTCCGCCTGAACCTGGGGCCCAGCCAGCGCCGCCCCGCTCCTCTCATGTTGCTGTTGAGGCCACCGGCTGCCTCGCTCAGCACTCTGCTCCTCACCCACCACCCCCCCCCACTTGCTCGCTCGCTCATCCATACGGCCCTCTTTTCCCTAAATGAATTGGTGTAACACGCATTCAGAGAGAGAGAGAGAGACAGACACACACAGAGAGAGAGAGAGAGAGAGAGAGAGAGAGAGAGAGACAAAGAAAAGACAGAAAAGGAGAAAGAAAAACGGGTCCCACTGAAAATACCTCACCTCTCCCTGCCATCACTGACACCCTTCATTGTTCAACACACACATCAACCTTAAGTTTCCAGTTTGTTGGCAAAAAGTGTGTGACATCTCCCTGACCGTGGAGACAGAGAGCGATGCAAGGGTCACACAAGCCTCACTTCGTTTTCCCATTTGCACCTACACACTTGAAAATGCGCCACACATGCTGAAATTAAAAATGCATTTGTAACAGTTTGCATAACTGCTTCACACACGCGCAGGCTAACAATGAAAACGTGCTATTTCTCACACTGCTTAAGCGACCTCAACAGCTTTTCCTTCCCTTTACAGCGTACATCATTTCAGCTGAAGCAAATTAAGAACCCATGCATTTGGCCTACTGTGTGTGCATTCTGTGACGCTACTGTGCACAGAAACACAAGATGCATTCATTTTCACACACATGCATTCACCAGAACAGTTCATTGTGCACTTCTTGAGTTCTGTGAAGATTTCACATGAACAACCTACACAGGCAGCCAGCTCAAAGAATCTTGCCACATAAACATTGGAAATCTGTTGTGCCAATCACCACAAATCTCTCTTCTTCCTCTTTCCTACAGAAAAATATGGTCACATTCGTGTTCTCCTAACATCACGGTCAATGCCTCAAAGCAAGGTGAAGAACAACATTATCAAACAAAGTAAGGCCTGCTTTAGTTTTGTAGCGACTTCGTCTTTGAAAACAGCTGGGTGTATTTCTCAGGTGTGAACACAAGGTGTTTAAATAGTAAGGGCTGGTTTCTTGGGCAGTGCCAGGTGTCCTTTCATGGCAGTGCAAGGGGAAGCAGCGGGACGTCATTCTGAAGCGTTTCCTTTAACAATGCACACAAGATGAATCACCTGCCAGCCTGAGTGTGCAGGCCTATCAGAATCCTCATGCCATCTTCATCTTCATCGCGTGTTAATGACCAGGGGGCTAGGCCATGTTACTTATTTATTTCCCCAGTGTGTCACTATACAGAAGGTGTTAATGGACCGCTCCTCGTACCGGTTTTGTCACTGATGAAGAGTGTGGAATACAGATATTGCCTGGCTGTTGGATTATATTTTGTACCTAATGTATGCAACTGTAACTAATTTTTGTACTGTGAGGAGACATGACTTTTTTAGATCTTCAGACCAACAAATGATGACCAGTTCCAAAATTATTTAAAAATTAATAACAATCAGCACCATTTTAAATACAATAGGCTTTCTTAAAAAAGCAGCGCATGAATAAATTAATCTAGATTCTGAGAATGAGATAGAAAAATCTGTAATGAGGAAAGCTCATTCAACCAGAAAAAACAGGATTTAGTTATAAAGGAAATTCCTTCCTTGACCTGGGACACCGCTTCAATATTCTGCACTCCAGTCACCTGGCAACAGTAACATCCAATAATAGCTTCAATGGATGATGAGAAGGCATTCGATCAGGTGAAATGGTATTACCTCTTCACTGGCACTTGACAAATTTAATCTCTGACAAACAGGTCAGACTCTGAGGAGAAGCAATTCCTCAGTTCTGAATTCACAGAGATCTGAAATTACAGTTACTGTTCAAACACAGACGGGCTCCCAATCCTTCCAATTTGCCCCTGTAATGGGACCTTTGGCTATAGGCCGCTATTTCTAGTTGTAACAAGGACACTGTTACCTTTTCAGAGATTTTAACTGCATGGCAAAGAGCAAAACAACAAAGCCTAGCACCATAAAGTTTACTTAAAAAATCTGGGTCTGAGTAGCTGTTTAGAATGCAGGCCATAACAGAGGGAATGCTGCGATGGCTAACATACGCTAAAGGCTGTGGTCATCGTGGTGATGCAGACACGAAATACTAAAGGGCTGAAGGTCACATATATAAAAACATTATGGACAAGACACAGATGGGACAAATGACTGTAAAATCAGCTATAATGTGGCACCTTCTGACACTGTCACTGGCTCTCTCAGTCCTCCGATGTGAAGCTGCTGTCGCCCCCCTGCTTTCACTTCTGTGTGGATGGCATCTCACCCTGCTTTCACTCCTGTGTGGATGGCATCTCACCCTGCTTTCACTCCTGTGTGGATGGCATCTCACCCTGCTTTCACTCCTGTCTGGATGGTATCTCACCCTGCTTTCACTCCTGTCTAGATGGTATCTCACATCTGCAGGAAACGTTATTAAGCACCAGTTTCTTTCATTAACCATACCCCTGGTCTGCAAACTCGTTTAAATTCCACGGCGTGCACCCAGTCCCGGTTCAGAAGACGCAATACGCTACGTGCAGAACGGATGCTATTCATATTGCCCCTGCGTTTTGGACAGAGCAGACTTTACTGCAGGGTCTTTAGTGAATCGTTACAATGACTGGAGGATCAATGCAATTTGCAAAAGGTCAGTGCGGAGTCACTGAGGCTGGCTTTAAGTCCAGAGCACACATTGTTACACTGTACAATGGGTCAGACACGGACTCCACCGGTTCATCATAGATGTCGTTTCAGCGGCGGGATAATTTCCCAGGAGCCTCTCTGTGCTCAACTTCTTTTCGTATTGTGGGACATTTTGTTTTCCATCCCACCTCAGCCATTTCATACAGTTTTTCGTTCTTCCAGATGGGCCAGAGGTTTCCTTAACCTGATTCCTGCATTTTATTTTGTCCTTTAACAGTGAATAATGACACTGCAGGACCACTACGTCCACGTGGACAAACTTTTCACTTCCCAGGACAGTGTCTTACAAAATCTTCAGTCCACAGTCTTTGAGGCAATGTTCTGAAACCTCGATTTGTACCAATTCACAGGGAATGTCAGGCAACCAAAGACCCGGCTGGCATTGGTCTTCTTGACAGAGAACACATGAAAGTCAAAGCAAAGGATTTAGCCCAGCCACAAGTGTCTTCTGTCAATTCCCCCATCGTAAAGTCCAGATTCATTCCAGTTCAACCGTCTCCATCTGCCACACACACACACACACAAACACACATTACCCCGCACCCTTTCCACCACCTCCCCCCATCGACAGGGCCAGTGATCTCAGTTGCAACAAAGGGCTCCTACTGATGTCAAACAGTTTCCAGTAATTGTGACTGTTTCAAACTGAAATCATACCTTCAAGCTCAAAAGAGCCACACTCGAGTGAAACTGTCAACAGCCACATTTCTGTCACAGCCGAGTGTCAAAACCCATCAAGGGACCATTAATAAATATATATTTACCCATTGCATTCTCATCTCGCATTGGCAACTAGGTCAAAAGTAGAAATGCATTTCTCCATATCTCCCTATTGTACTTTCCTGCACAGGAAACATTCTCAATTACCGTACATCACAGAAACGGCTTCCAAGTGTCAAAAAACACGTCTCAGTCAGAAACGCAGCAATTATACTTGATGTCACAACACGTTAATTTTATATCGCCTACCCAGTTTCAGAGCAAGGAGAGGGAAATGTAATAGAGAAGCCAGCTGAGGACCCCGGGCAGTCTGTTATTGGTTACTGTAACCTGACAAACTGATGGCTTTTGGACTCCTTCATTATGCTGAAAACCACTGACACTTTGTATGTTAAAAATGAGAACTGTGCGCCTGCATCCCCCTGCAAACACACACATTCTCACACTGATGGGATGTGTACCCTTTATCCCCACCCCACCCTCTCACCCTGTCCCGCTCGAACATCCCCGAACTACACTTTTGATGTGTGGCCACCTGCTCGCTGATGCCACACGTTTAATTATTCTGCTGGTTAGTGGCTCTACGCTGTGTGTACCACGGAGCCCTAAAACTGAAGGCGAGTCCCCTCTCACCTGGGGGACACACGTTCCCCAACTGCATGACAACACAGCCTGCTAGAGGCAAACTGTAAGGGGTGGAAGAGCAGGAAGGCAACAAACCCCACGCCCCGTCTGCACACATTGTCACACGTGCCCCCGCTCACGGGTTTACACCGTCGCACGTTCTGCCACTTTGTATCATAATAAATTGCATAATTAGATTTTTTTGCTTAGTGAACATTTTCATCCAGAGTGACTGATGGCAGGTCAGATTCGAAACCTCAGCCATCCATACTGCTGGGTAGCCAGGTGTGTAGCTGAGCGTGAAGGGAGACAGGCACTTCCCTTGCATGAAAGAGCTCACTGTCACTATTTTGCTTTTAGTGTGGGCCCTCCTATGACCTGAACACAAGGCTCTAGCCCCCCGCTCGAATGCTGGATGCTGAAGTGAACTGTATCATTATTACGTTAAGTGGCTTAGTGACTCAACGGGTAGAACATCAGGCTGGGATGTGGAAGTCTCCTGCTTCAAATCACAGACCAAGACACTCAAACACTAGCTCCCCGGGCACCACATGTGGCTGCCTGCTGCTCCCCCCAGGGGATGGGTTAAATGCAGAGAACAAATTTCTCTCTGGGATTAATAAAGTACTATTTAAAAAAAAAATTTAATTATAAACACCCGGTGAGACAGATGTATCCTTTCTGATTATCCAAAAAAGACAGACCAAGGAAAAAAGACATGACTACCCTGGTTGAAGGCACTATTTTTCATCTGTAGGCCATTGCTTATTTCATTCGCCATGTGAAATTTGAATGAAAAGACAAATTACAAGGGACAATCTTGATTATGAAAGCATTGCCATAAATCAAGATAAAATATTTCAGCATGTGAACGGACAACGCGCTCAAGCCGGTGGATCGTGGCTCAACGAGGCAACGCCAAGCCCTCATTAATGAGATGAACTCAACTGATTCACACCTTTGTGTCAGACGTCTCACAATGCACGCTTGGCCGTTGCACGCTGGAAAAGACATCACGGCCTGAAAGCAGACAGGCATCCGCTGTCGTTCTGTAAACCATCGGGGAACTTCCCAGATGGTTTGTGACTGACAAAGGCAGGTATCTGCCCATCCAAACAGACAAAGGCAAAGTGGCCATGCATGGCCTGGGCTGCCATGGAGAAAAAAGTTAAGAGACAGTGTCACTGGAGGACAAGACAAAGTACCCACCTTCCTCTCAAATGTGTTTTAGGGACTTATCCCAGATATTGCAGTGGTGCTGAGGGTCTCCAAGCATTAGGAGACACCAAAATTTTTCCACAGCACCACCACCGCCAGCTGGACAGCCTTTTACTCACCGTGAAGAAACCAAAGCTGGTGGCACAAGTAACCAAGCAGAAGCTCGGCTTCCTGGGTCACCTGATTCACAGATGCAGGCCGCCATGTCTTCCCTTGCAACGCTCAGACATACATGGACAACAGAACAAACCAACATGGTAACTACATTAAGGTCTTTTATTGCTACTTTCCACAGAACCTGCTAGAATCTGCTCTTTTTCACACTCCCATTTTCTTCCTCCATTTTCGTTTAAATATTATCATTTGGGAAAAGGAGACAACGCAAACAGTAAGTTTTTGTTATGCATTATAATAAGTCATTTGACAGTGTAATAATAAAAAAGTAAATGGCAAAATGATTGCGATTAGGCTGAATTAAAAGGGACTAATTATGCAACTGTACTCCCTGACATACTTCCTGGGAAATTCTGGGCTGTGACTACAATGACATTTGCGAACTGGGCCTCGACACCAGTCCTGGCAACCTGAGTCATGTTAGGCATCAGATGCTGAAGATCTTGTGCCCCTGCAGATGGCTCAGTGGAGCTGGAGATTAATCATGCAACGTGAAGACAGTGGGTGGCAGACGAAGTCCCAATGCCCGCGACCTTTAGGGCTCTACTGACTCAGCTCGGCCACTGGTGAGACAGGACCAAGATCAGATCTGGGAGGGACAGCGACGCACGCTCACTCCCGTCCTCCCGTTGCTCACTGCTGACAGACGACGGCTGAAGGACGGCTGCCGTAGTGACAGACGGCCTTTCGGGCACTTTCTTTGGAGCCACAAATAAATCGGAACCTGCCATTGTCATTGTGAAAATGTTCTCCAAAGCTGCAATGCATCTTAACTGTGGTTTAACCCAAAAGCACTGAGCATTTTCTTCCAATGGGAGTTTTGGTCCTATACAGCATGCCTAGCTCCTAAACAACCCAACACGCATGTGACTTACAGTTTGCTGTGCTCCTCACCCTTTCTATTATATCAGCATTCAGCTGTTACATTACATGAAAGACTGGGGCTTTTAATTACTTCCCAGTTAAAAAATATATTAAATTAAACTCAATTTATTATTATATAGCACCTGTTACAACAATGTGCCTCAAAGCGCTTTACAGAAGAAAATGCAGATGCTAAAGAATAAGCAGTAGGAATAAATACAAATGATGCTGGACATCAGTGGAGGAGAGGAACCAAAAACTCCAGTGTGGAGAAAAAAAACCTCTGGGGGCCCAAGGTTGAACTAACAATATTTCACAACCCCATTCATTTAACTGCACCGACCTTTAAAGTCAGTTCACTTGTAAAAAAAATGTGAACATTGAAAATAAACAGAAATGAGCCTTGGTTTTAACAGTGTTCGTTGTTCCATTTTCTCCTCTTGATGAGTGTGTGTGATGATGCATGCGGAAACAAAGCAGGCCGGGCTGGCGTTAGCTGGCGAGATGAAACCCCATCATAGCCAGTGGCCCAAGCTTCACACGCTCCAGATGCCCCGATCCCATTTCAGCCACGCTGCGATGCGTTGCTGTTTATGAGACGTGCCAGGCCTGTCGGCAAGGCTCCCGCCCAGCCCTAATGGTCGTTACGCCATCGCCACATCAGAGCGCCAGAATCGCAACAGTTACGGTGTCAGCAGAAACACTAAAGCGGCCAATCTCAGCAACCTTCCACGTCCAATTATTTCTGTTACGTGATGTGCATTAAGAAACACAGTAGAATAATCACACACACAAACAAATCAACATAGCTTTAAAAATAAATACGTAGTTGGACACTTTTTCAAAGCACTTCTCTTTCAGTTTGGTCTATGACAGGGGCCGACGTACCAACAAGCATACAAAAATTTAATCCTAGCCATTTTAATTTGTCTAACAGCTTGTTAAAGAAATCCCAGAATCCCGGAGAGGAAGACAGATCGCCACAGCGCCGTCCTGCTGATGGCGTGTCAGGGCCCGTAAGTGCGATCAATTGACCACTTTCCTTCTATGCACCTGCTGTATTTCACGGTTCATTTGCTTCGTCAGGAAAAGCGGCGGACCTTAGCGTTTACCGCGTGTCCGGCATCGCGACGCCGTTGCTCATCAGGAATCCAATATGCAAACTTGTTTACATAAAACAAAAAAACAAAAAGAATTTATAAAACAAAGAATTTTCTGCACCTGGTATTATGTTTTAGTTTACTTCAACATGGACAGCTGGCAAAAACCAAAAATATAGTCAGCACTAAATCCGTGTAATGACATACATCGGCAAAGAATGGGTAACAGTAACCACACTAACTCTATTCTGCTATACCTGTTCTTCGTACTGCATTTATGGTTTTTGAGCACAGGTATAGCAGGATTTGTGTGTAGTTCTTTTTCACAAAATTTTCATGCCTTTTTCACAATTCAAAATGTACTGTTTTATTGGACACAATATACAGAATTTGATAAAAAAAAAAAAAAAAAACATTTAAATGAACTTCATCTGAATCCATTTGTGTGTGTTACCTCTGACCAGTGTTACTCTGAGTTGGAGGTAACAAGATTTATTTATCGGAGGTTACTGATCCCTCAGTAAAGCAAGACTCAGTAAAGTTACAATGGCTGCTTAAAGTACGAAGGAGGCCTTTCCCTCCTAAGTGGCTGTTTAAGGCCACACTGCAGGTACAGGTCCAGGCCAGGGCCAGGACAGTCTCTGACAGTGCCAGATGCAGATCACCACAAAGTTGGCTGGGCAAAGACAGAACAGTGAGAGTGGAGGGCGCAGCATGCGCCAACCTCATGAGAGAGGACCAGGTAAGTGCCGTAAAACAGACAGGATAGGCGATGCCTAAGTGTGGAGAAAAAGGAGGTGATAGAGAGCTGGAACACTGGGAAAGGCGTGAACACAGCTTCCTGGTTCAGGAAGAGCTCATGATAGGTCTAAACAGAATGTGAGATGGAGTATAATGCAGTGATGGAGACAAATCACAGGCCAGAGGAAGGCCAAACCAATGTGCAGGTAACAAAATAAACAAGAATCCATCCCGCCTTCCTAACCCTCAACATGAAAACAGCTATATGAGTGTCTTCATGAAATTCACCACTGCACAGAGAATGGCTGTGTTCACTCTTTACATTAAGGCCGGTGTGTGTTTGACTATTAGCTCAACATTTCCCAGTGGGACAGGCCACTCGGACGAGGCAGCAATATTTGATTTCACACTGCGGTACGCAGTCAGGGCTGAATAAATATGTAGAGTTAAAGGCTTTGTCTCTCCACCCTTCGCCACTTCAGGAAACAGATAAATAATAATAAAAAAAAGAAAAACAATCCCACTGTATCGCCAGAGAGAGTACAGATTTGGGGGAAAATAAATTAACAAACGATGACTAAACTTGGTGTAAACAAACAAGGCGGCACACTGGGGCGGAACACTAGCTGACGAAGCTGGTTCGAGATTTGGAGGAGCATCCTTACGGCAAAATCCTGATGATGCTCCTGAGACGAGAAGCAAGAATCCAGCTGCGCACAGAAAAACAGAGCAGGGAAGAGAGACATGGAAGAGGTGTAGGAAAGGAACCCCGAGGACAGAGCGGCTGGCAGACTTAATGGGCCGACTGGGCCACTGGTACCGGGCCAGGCAGATTAAGAAGCCTGCGGCCTTTCCCACTGGAGCAGAGATGCAGCACAGCATACAGAAGCTGGGGGGGGGGGGGGTCAGAAGCCACACAGTGAAACCCAACGATGTAAAAAGAAAGCAACCTTCTGCAACTGCATTTCAATCTGCTTAAAAAAAAATGTCATTAATAAATCTTCACTTCGGATTGTACCCTGCTCAACAGAAACAGGGCGTGGCCTGTTTGACAGTCACCTACGATCATCTCCGTGACCACCAGCTCCACCCTGCCACCCTACCCCACCCCTGCACTGACGTCCTGATCATACAACAGTCATAACCATCAGCATCTGTAGTGTCACCTGGCAACAGCAGACAGATCTATACACAGCACAGCTGGGACCCTCTCAAACTCACAGCGGAACTCCATTCTTACACGACTCACCTACATTTCACCACTGCGTCACGGGTGTTCATCTCAAAGACCGATAAATTCTTTTTTATCCTTACTACCGGGACGGCTGCTAGAGTTGTTAGCGATAGCCCTTACGGTTTTGTCCTGACTGTCAGCGACAGTAATTTATGTACAGCGATTAAGCCTCTCGTGCTGCTAAAAGGATTAAGGGACAGGACAATTTATAACTTTGTAGTGTCTTGAGCCAATTGTCCATGTACAGCGGCAGAGCCGTCCACTCAGGATCTCCACTGCAGCACTTACGGGACGCCCTCACGTGCAGGGCGGCGGTCCTTCTGCTGTTATCATCCGGCAGCGTCCAACATTAACCACACCGCAGCAGAACCCTCTGTACCCCGGAGACTCAGCAGCCTGACGACACGGATTTACACGGAATTATCTGTGTTTTTATACGTTTACACACACGCTGCATACTGCTGAATTTTGATATTTGAAATATTTACATAACATCGTGTTCTGCTGAAGATGTCATTCCCTGGACTGGAACAACATTCAGTGCACCTTTAAATAATATGCAGAACACCTTAAAAAGCGATATGCAAACATTCATAAAAGGGTTATGGCAGCAAACACAAACGGCTCAGTATACAGACAGCCCGTAGCTCATGAAGGTGTTATGAAGGTGACGCCCCTGCCCGCTTGCTCTGAAGTGTTTCCCAGTTTGTACAGTGTTTACCCATTAAACTTGTTCACACACTGAGACTGTGCTCCCTTATTTAGCAGTGCGGTGTCTCAACCCTCCTAAGTGTTCCATGGGCACCCATCAACCAGTCTCTGCACCTGTTCGTGATGGGATGGAGCCGTTGCTAAGGATGCGGAGTCCTGGAGACAGCGTTCTAAGCTGTTGTCATTTGTTCCTCCCCTTGGACCCGCGTGAAAGCGAGCAGGACGGAACCTGTCGTCTTCGCCTCTCCCTGTGTTGATCTAAGTGTCCACGGACTCCTGCCCTTTCATTATCCGCTCAGTTACGAACGCGATGCCTTCAGGAGGTATCATGTCTGCACAGTCATGACTATACTTCCCATCAGTTTCCATGGTAAAAATGGCACTAAACAGCAGAGCATTTATGCTCCATATTTACTGTAATATAGGCCTCTTAACTGCAAGAGGCATGACATCCACAATGTTCACCACTGAAGGACAATTTTGACAGTAAACAGTGAGTGTTCATAAAAGAGACAAGCTTTGTTTAACGAAAAATGCAAAACAGTGCATAAGTTCTCAGTATTCTGTGAAATAAAAGGGGAGCGTGTCCAAAGCCTGCGTGTGTGACTGGACACTCCAACAGCCCTTCACACTGCAATCATTCCCTGCCCTTTCTGGACAAGTGTTTCGTAAAGCATTCAGCCTCTTTCCAGCAGTCTGTACCTCTCCAAAGGAAGGAGCCGTAAGTACACCAGAAAATGTGGCCTTGAAAAAGCCAGTGCACCCCTTCCCAAACACATCCTTCAATTTCCCGTTAAAAATCAGTTTGCTTAGAGTTGTTATCAAACTCCAGCTGCCGTTTGTGTCACACTGACACTATTTAAGGGACACGATTCATTATTGTGGTGGTATTTGTTTAGTCTCTGCCCTTCCCTTGAAAGAGGTGACCGCTAATTACGCCCAGGCGGGGGCGTCCCAATCCACCGATATCTGTTTACACAGACACGCGAACGAAACGCGGCTTGACAAATCGCCTCAGCACTCCACCGGCCATAAAAGATGAATGAATGTAATCTAAACAGAGGCATAAAATTTTAAATCTCCGCACACCTGAGCCCATCAAAAGCCCCATGGGTCCCACGACACAGATGCAGGGACATGAGGAGGAAGCCGTGATGAATCTGAAAGATGGGTATCTCAAGCGGGTGAACCGTTAGCCTACAACGGACAGACGAAAGCTACAGCGCGCTGCCGCACGGGGCTGACTGCAGGTGCATGGACCGTTCAACAGCAGCGGCAACGTACAGGGGGCGAGACACGGGTCCAGAAGGCTGATGGACAAGAGGTCCACTCGTACTCCTGCTTTCTAAAAAAAACAAAAAAAAAAAACAATCTTCTCCAGACAACATATTTACTGGCCAAACAAATAAATTCCTTACCTTACTGTAAATATCACCTGGCCTGTTAAGTTCAATACGAACCTCTTCAGAAACACAGTAAAAATTACAGACGGGGTGTACCTGCCGAAAATGATCAAGACATCGAGTGGCTTGCCTTTCTCCCATCTAACAACCTCAATGGTGCTGCTGTTCATTGAAAAGAAACCGCTTCCTGGCCTGAGGCCCAGTCTGCTCCATCTCATCTGACTGTGGTACAATCACAGCCACCAAACGGGCAGCGGGGTTACCAGCAGACCACAGCGCACAGTCGGCCAAGTCGCTGCACCTCGATCACCCCAATTGGAGCACGCCAACAGCTCGGCATGCGATTGGTGGAAGCGGCTTGCTCCAGTAACAATACAGAGCATCCATTGGACCGCACAGAATGGCTCAAAGTGACGAATGCAGCTCGAGACATCGAGGCAGCTTTTATAATGATTCTTCTCTAAGAACACGATGCGGGCATCTGGCAAGGTTGCCCTCGCCTCAGGCTCGGCGAGTTTTCATTTACACACCTCACAGGTGTGACAAGTCATACATTCATAAACGCACGCCTTCATCAGGCACCTGAAAGACAAAGACGCAGCATTGCTGGCAAGCACGCTGCACCATCCTATTCCGGCCGGCAGTGTATTAACGAGTTTTTTTTCCCTCCTTCTTCTCCCCCCATTAAACACCAGGTGCGTGAGCAGGAAAGCAAACGAGGCAACAACAAAAGGGCTGCCAGCGTGAGAGCTTGTTCATACCTTAGTCAGGTACCGCCTGCCATCTTCAACCGCGAAGCCTCCGCTCACTCTAATAAGGACTCGCTAACTCCCGTCCTTAATTTGCCTTTAGGCTGCCGGGGCTATAAAAACACACCTGTTCTATTTAAAGAACAGAATATAGAGAATGTTCTCTGCCAGGAGTTAAATGTGGATAAACTTAATTAAACAGCTTTCAAAGCTCTCTGTGCCTCTCTCTCTCTCTCACACACACACACACACAGTTGCAGCCATCTTTATGCTCAGACAGTTAAGAATGTCCTTGTCCTGGTTAATTACAGCGGTGAAGAAAGCAGTCCAGGGTGTGAAATTAAAATGTAAGCTGCAGACAATATAATGAAGATGTTTCCACTACACTCAAAACCACAATAGTCAATTTGCATGTCCCTGTCATGCAAGGTGCAACAATGCAGTCTGGTCAGGTGACGCTTTCAAGACATATACACACATAGGGTAGTAAGGACAGTGCCCTTGGCTGGAGACTTGTATGGACAGCACAGTACAAATCCCAACACTTACTGGTCCGGTCAAGACTGTCTCACTCAACTGTAACCACCTCAGTGGGCAGATGAGACACCTCTGAGAGCTGTTTCTCGTTACCGACAGTGGTAATGCTACCTGACACACACCTGACATGGGCTGCAGCCAACGATACACAATCTATAGGGATTTTTCTTTTCTCTAAGCGATGGGGCGAAAAGAGACCTTTCAACTACTCCGCCAGACACCCATATGGTAAGACATTCTCACACCAGCTCTGTCGAGCATATTCGACGCCTTAGAAAAAGTCCCGAGAACAGGCTGACGCCTTGGCTAGCACGTCGTGAAGCGCAAACACATCCAAGCCGGAGGTTTATGTGAACAACATGGTACGCTGGCACACGCCTGAGCTCACACACGCCCGCCTTTGCTGGAACGGCACGTACCTCCTTCAAGCAAACAGCGCCATCTTATGGACTCATGTGGAACATCAAGTCAATGCAACATGCCCACCGAGGATGCAACTAAACTGGAGAACGAAACGTCTCCTGTAATTTTTATTCTTGGTTTTAAATTACAGCCCCGTGAGCTGCAGGAAAACATTTCATGGTTAAAAGCATTACGACTTCGGCTGTCTCACAGCAGCAACCAGGCAAGGGGGTATTATTGTAAATAAAGAGGCGAAACAGCCGTCTTGTATTATAGTCCTTTCATCATATTAAAATCGTGGCTGATGGTTTGACATAAACATAACAGTTTTATGGAGCAGAATGTTCTACAGTATATAACAATGGAACGAAAGCATATGAAAAATCTAATATTTCATAAAAGGGCACTCTATTCTGAGCACGTAGGGCTCAGCCGCCCGAGGTCAGTAGACTTCTACCTTACCCTTTTGCTGCGAGCATCCTTTAAAGTTTATTTGAATTCAGTTATCTTATCACACTCCCTCGCGCACGGCACGTGACATGGAGTACGCTCGTGCGGCCGAGCTATTTCTGCTCGCGATGAAATCTAATTCACATATATTCAGTCCGCAAGCTGCGATGCGCATTTGTCAGGCTTTTAAAACACTGTCTATTCCCCGCCAGAGACATATGTCATTGTTCTTGAACTGTTTGGCAATATAAATAAGCAAGAGACTGCTGACAGAACAGCTCTCTCTGTATATGGAATTTACTGTTGCCTAACGCAGACAGGGAGTGAAAGAAAGACGCATGAATCCAGCAGGTGACACATTAAAATAAATCTGAAAAGCATAGCTGTTCAGAGAGTAGGCTGCGCTGACTCTATACATTTTGCCGTTCAGCTCGAAGCCTGCGCGAAACCTTGGTGTCGACGTGGGATCTTTTATATGCCATGTCGGTCCCCGGGCAACGAATAAATATTGGTGTTTTGCATGCATAGCCACGCCAGCACACCCAGAAATAACTGTAATTCAAACAACTCAAAAGACCACCTGTCATTCCGTCACAGAGAAGACAGTAAAGACATGGACTGGCCAGCCAAATAATGTAATTGTGTTTAAATTCATGACGATTGTCATGGGATGATAAGGTCTGCTGAATGTTCAGTGCAGTCTTTGGTATAAATGCTCACCTTTATCTGTTTATACTATTTGGCCTCAACCTACATATTTTGCATGCAACACAAAATCTTCACATGGTCACTTAGTATAATAAATAAATAAATAATAAATAACAATGGTTTATTTTTCCATGTAGGGAATGAAGGAAAAACAGCACAAAAACATGGGCACAGAACCCAGACATCTGCACTGGAGAGATAGCACCTACAAATAGAGGGCAGTGACACCATCCAAGCAAACTGCTCTCACTGCTGCAGTAGCCTAAGCAGACCTCGCAGAGCCAAAAGTCAGAAAGACCAGAAGCCTCCGAGGGCCTGGTGTAACAGAGCGGCTCGGGCCAGCACACAGGAGAAGCAGGGTTGTCCTCTGGGCTGTGAGCGTCTGAAAGTCAGGCCCAGGCCAGACACGCCAGAGGGTCTGGGGGATTACAATATAGAGTTAGCATGGTTCAGATATCTTCATCATTCCCATCACCACAACGAAACTCCTGCAAAGGGGAAGACTTCTTGCCGCAGCACTCAAAGGTCCACGTGGTGGTCCAGAACCCAGGATCAGACACAGTAATATGTGTGTCTGAAAGCCACCAGGGCAAACGAAGCTGAGTCAGGGGTGATGCTGCTGAAGCTATCACGTTATTCTTTAACGGTCTCACCTGGCTCGTTCCTGTATCGTTACTGAGCATAGCGGCACACTCGAAGGAGCACAACATAACTGGGATGGGCATTAACACTTCTGAAGACCACGAGGCTGATCCCAGATGACGACACTAACTCCTGGGTCCACACCAGTTGTCATCTTGCGTTCAAGGGTTTAATCACATTGCCACCGGCTAACCTTTAATTAGTCTTTTAAAGCCTTTCGACGACCTGTGTTTTACATCGCTTTGGGCGAGATGATTTGAAAAAAAGGAAAAAAGTGTTCACCTGAGGTTTAGACAGCGCTGGAATTTCATAGAACTTTCCTTGTGAAGATCTGCTCAGCCGCAGCCGGAGACTAGATGAGGGCAAGAATGTGCCCCTTTCATTAGCACTCACATGGCCCATAGCAATGAGCACAGGTCTCATTATTATTCAAAGGACACATAACGCCGGTCAGCATACGGTTCTGCTGGAGGAGACACCACGGTTTGTATTACCCGGTGTGACAAACCGTGGGTCCTGAATAACGGGACCCTAAGGATGGCCGGCCAGCAGCTCCCACCTCAGAAAAACCCGGCAGCTTCCGTGTGGAGCTCCAGGCCTTCAGCCATGAAACATCACCATCCCCTTTGCCCTCTGTGGTCCAGTGCCTTAATCCTCTGGGGAGGGTATGGAGTGTCATGTGGAGGACCCATTTTTGGTCCTTGAACCCTGTTTTAAACATGATGCCAAACAAACACTTCTCTGTTTCTTCC
Source organism: Chitala chitala (assembly GCA_025773905.1). Taxonomy (NCBI): domain Eukaryota; kingdom Metazoa; phylum Chordata; class Actinopteri; order Osteoglossiformes; family Notopteridae; genus Chitala; species Chitala chitala. Next base: position 38,979 of record JABJVR010030615.1, read on the forward strand.
TTTGCCTGTAAATCCTGCTCTGCCTCTTCTTCCTCCTCTATCCTGCTTCTTCCCCTGCCTCTGCTTCCTCCACTGTGTCTGCTTCCTCCCCTGCCTCTGCTTCCTCCACTGTGTCTGCTTCCTCCCCTGCCTCTGCTTCCTCCCCCGCCTCTGCTTCCTCCCCTGCCTGTGCTCCCACCTCTGCCTGTGTCTCTAATCTCCCATGTCCACCATGCTGTGCCTGGCCTGGGACTTCAAGCACTGTGTGCCGACAGAAAGTCCATTATACACCATCGTGAACCCTCTAACAAGATAACCCTGAGCTCCTATGGTGTGACGGGGCAAACCATCAGACCTCAGCAGGAGATGGATCTCATCCATCTTCATGACTGTCAACTTTATCGTTTTAGAGGAGTCCCGGGCTACCGCCTTCTCAGTGGGGAGTAGATGTTGGCTATCAGGTCAATGGTAACGAAGTGCCGTAAGGTGACTTGCCTGGACAGGTAAAGTCCCACACCAATGAACTGTGGACTTAGAGCATAATATGACAACAATTCATTGCTTCTTTAAGACTGGCCCCAGGTGTCACTTCCTGTAAACTAACTCTTTACATTTGCAACAAGAATCCATAAGTCTGTGAAAGTGCACGCAACCCACCAACTGCTGAAAATAAATGCGCATGCAGCCATGGAAGTCTTACACAAATTAATCTTGCTGAAGGGAAGCATAGCCATTTTTCAAAAGTGGACCTTTCATCATACAACAGATTTAACGTGTTGCAGATTGTCGGCCAACATTGCAGACTACAAGGCCTAACGGATCGGCAGGGAAACAGAAAATCTGCAGGGGTTAGTGGGCACACGGGCTAGGCATACTCCTCGTTCTCCTTTCACCAGGCCCTCAAAGTATCTCCATGCCAGTGAGGACATGCCATGCGAGTATCTGGCTCAGATTCACAGCCACAGGAAGTATGACACAAAACTGACAGAGCTGAGCTGACAAAACGGGACACCTGAGTCTCTTTGGCTATATTCAAGCTCACAAATATCTGCAGAAAATGAGGTTCAGCAGTGAAACAGTGAAGGTGAAACTATCACTGTCATTGAGAGAAATCTGTGTCTTTAGATAGAAGCACCAGTCGAGTGACGGCTACATCTTGTACTCCAGTACATGACGACTGTACAACAATGTCCAACTGCACAGGCAGTTTAGTGTTTGCAGATGTCAAAAGCTTATTGGTATTAGCGGGGCTAATTCGGTTACAGCCCCTCCGTTCTGTTCCCTCAGACACGTTGACGTCGCTTGTCTGTTGCGATTCTACCAAAGAGCTGGTGATGAGTCACGCGTTTCCAAAATCCCAAAATAAAAGGCTCACCAATTAATAGACAGCCTCTGCCTGAACCTTGATAGTTTCTGTCAAGGCTTCAAAAGTGAGGTAACAAAAACAGATAAACTTAAATCATTGCGTAGGCATTGCGATATCACAGAGATTAAGGGCAGGGACTCAAAACTGGAAGGTGACAGGGTCCAAACCCAAAAGCGAGCCCTATTACAGTGTTATTACTCTAGAGCAGGTGTTTAGCCTGGCTTGGTTATGTATTCACCAGCACGCATGGATGTACAACCATTAAAATAAGTATCTAAAGTTTAATTGAAAAAGCAGCTGTACTCTAAACAATCTCTCACTGAAAAAGAGATTTTAAACTCCTGCTGAGCAGCTGCCTACCCATGCCCATCTCTTGCACACCTGACCTTGATGGAGACCACAGGACCACCCCTGGCCAAATAGGGACACGTGAGCCCCAGTCTGGGCTGGCTCACATCAACACTGGCCTGCCAACGTCGCTGTACGGAACTCTCACCTGTCTGTATTCAGTCTCTCCCGAAGAGGCACGGCAGCCGAACGGCACACCTGCACGAGAGCTTGGACGACCTCATGACACGGGAAAATAAAAGCTGCCAACAGTTGAAGCAGTTTCACTGGAAACAAACTGGCACAGACATGCCAACAATTCTGATTTTGAGCTCTGAATCAGACCGTGAGCTCATGCCATGAAATGTCTCCTTCTTGGTCCAAGTCAGTCACCAACCTTTCAGAAGTCCCAGAGAGGACGAAACGTGTTCACTGACGGCTTTGTGGCATTTCTTGCGGACGTACGTAACGAGCAACCTGCTCCTCTGCTTCCTCTGCCCAGCTGGGGGTGGGGGTGGGGGATTTGGCTGGAAACCACAGGCTAAAGCAGAGTTTGTTCAGCATGTTGGCATGGAAAAACACACAAATAAAGACAAGAGCCACACTACTGCAGAGAGACAAACAAATCTGGCCTCCACACCAAATGCCTTCATTAAACAGAAACCCATATAACGTGCCTTCTGTGTTTATTCTACACGCAAACCTCAGCCACTTCTGGCTTCGCCTGCCTGTACCCTAAATGCAGCACTCACAGCAGATGTGATGTCAAACACTATTTCTCTTAGTAAAACAGCTCCTCGTTAACTACGCAAATGGCAACCCTATTTAGAAAACACAGAACAATATTCCAAAATCATGCCCAATTTCTGCTACTGCCAGTTCAGTGTGCCAAGTCCTCTTAGCCAGCAACTGCAGCCTGTTAAGAAGAAGACTTTCTTTTTAATTATCCTACTTTAATTTCCTCATCAACAGCCTAATTTCCTGTTAATACAGAAGATAAATACAGACTATTTAAATTTACGAAAGGTGACTGGCTAGATAGAAAAACGCCCACAATAAATATTAACACCCTCCATAAAATGTTAAGGTTCAGAATTTCAGGTCCCTCTCAGGTCACTGCCCAGTTCTTTAAGTACATCTTACAAGAGAGCTCTGATTTAATCAGTAACGTGTATCATTTATAGTTTACGGGCAGCGTACAAGCCAACAGTGCACCTGGTGACAATCAAAAAAATCCAGTGCCCACATTTCTCACAATGAATTAGGGCTCAGCACTTTGACCAAGTCAGCTGCCCAGGACAGAACTCAAGACGGAGGTTTGTCATGATTTTATTAGTCCGTCTCCAGGCCTAGTCACAAATCCTTTACACTACCAGTATGTGAGAGAGGCAATATTCCAAAATATGGTGAGTGAAATTCAAACTAACAGTCCAGCAGACAGCCAGAAAACAGCATGGGGCACCCTACCCCAGAACCGACACGCTGGGCACCGGGACAGGCAGCCAAGTGGTGGCAGATATGGACGGAGCGAGAACAAGAGTGAGGGAGAAATCGAGACAGAGAGAGAGAGAGAAAGAGAGAGAGAGAGAGAGAGAGAGCAAGAGAGAGAGAGAGCAAGAGAGAGAGAAGGAAAGTAAAGAAGACTGTGTGAAAAAGAGCAAGAGGGACAGAGACATAAGGACGGGGACGAGGACAGCCTCTGCCTCTACCCAGCATCCCTCAGATAAGGCACTGCGGCTTACTGCACAAGGCAGCGCTCCACACTGCAACCACATAGTCACATTTTGGGACCGTTTTTGGAGACTGTGTGACTAAATTATATAACTAGGAGCACTGGTGCAACTTGCAAATATGCCCCCTCCCCATTTTTTAAAAATCAATATCATATCTCATATGAAACACCAACTGAGAGTGAGAATGGGTGTGGGTGTGGGTGTGTGTGTGTGTGCGTGTGAGCGAAATAAAGTGATTAGAGCCCGTCATCATCGTAATGCTGTGGGTTAGGGGCAGTTCTGCACGTGATGTCGTCCACCTGTGTCCGGACTGTAAGTGCTCTCACTCGACCCTCCCATGACAATGGAACAAACTATTGATTCATTTTTCGAAAGAAACGACCACGTCTGTGTCACATTTCTGCCGAGCACCATTCAAACAAGGATTGAGCAGGTGAGCAGGTGTTGAAAACTGCAGAGACCTGCTCTTTCAGACAGGAACGGCTAGCACTGTTTACATGGCTGAGATCCTGCACAGAACGCCATGTCTTATATGTACCACTCTCGGTGTGGTCAAACAGCTGCAGCGAAAACTAAGTGTGCCACTCCACTGAAAGACATCTAAAGCACAACATGAAACACTGGAGAAACACAGCAGCGTGGAGCCCAAACAATGCAGGGACAGAAGCACTGATAGAACAGCAGCGCTGTTTTTACACGTGTGTGCCACCGGCCTCGCTCTTCATTTCACCCTCCCCCCGCGCCGTGTGCTTCACGCTGCTATATAAAGGAGACGGACCATGTCTGCCGCCGGCTGGTATTTATTAAATTGTACAAAAACAAAAAAGAAATGACAACACTGACGGGCTCGTGCAATCTTTTCTCTACACGCGGGACTCGTCTGCCTCCTTCTCCCGGCCCGTACGGCGCCCAACATTTTGTCTAAAAAAGCGCCATTTAACTTAACGATTTTTTTCTCTTGAAGCAATACTTCACTTTATGAGTTTTTATTTTAAAATAAAACAGCACTTTATTTCTGTAAATTGTCGATTTATTAGCAAAGCCAGTCAGTCAGTCATCTTCTATACCGCTTCATCTTGTTAAGGGTCACGGGAAGCCTGGAGCCCATCCCAGGGCACATAGGGCACAGGGCAGGGGCCATCCAGGGTGGGGCGTCAACCCACCGCAGGGCACACACACACACACACACACACTACGGGCAATTTGGAGACACCAACCAACCTAATCTGCATGTCTTTGGACTGTGGGAGGAAACTGGAGAAAACCCACCAAACACAGGAAGAACATACAAACTCCACACACATAGACCCGAGGCGGGAATCGAGCCCGAGGCCCAGACGTGCGAGTGCTAACCACCACGCCATCGTGCCGTCTTTATTACCAAAGCGTTTATCAACACACTTAAGATGGAGAAGATATGAACGTTTTGTGGTGCATGTCGACTTAAGTGGTGCATCTAAAATGTTCAGTAAGGAGCACCAGTGTTGCTAGGGGGGAGGTTAGTCTGGTGCCCTGGGAGGAGAGCAACATCAAAGCGGTCCAGACAGCTGCCACTCAGGGATGCTGTGAAAGAGTTCCCCTTGGGCCATGGCAACCAAGACGCGGCATGTCCTGATTTGGCCTTCACTGGACGTGTCCTTTTCAAAAGAGGGTGGAAAAAAACAGCAAAACAGTCCAATACAAAAAAGCAGAGTGTGCAATGAAAGAGAAGAAAGAACTGCCACTCTTCAGATGAAAAAAGAGGACACCCTGGATATTCAGACCACTCCCCATCAAGGGCAGAAAGGCAGAGATTACACTTCCCTCCCCCCTCAACGCTTCATATAACAGCCCAATAGTCCCCTGTGAAATGCCCGCCGTCTCCCTGGCAGGTAATTAGGTGGGCTGCGTGCCACCAATGAGGGGCAGACGGGTGGTGTCTCTGCAACCCACAGCTTAAGAGGGACAACGTGTGAAATGGGTAGAGGGCACACTGGGTGAATATTAAAAAACTGCCAAAGCACAAAATCAACGCTATGAGGCCAGGCCAGCACTGCGAACAAGCAACGGGCAGAGCTGATTACACATGCAAACTGCATCCCGCGCAGAGCCCAGGCTGTTACACGCAGGATGGAAGGCAGGGGGCTGTTTAGAGAGAAAGAGAGACAGAACAAGAGTGAGATACAAAAATATGGAGGCAAAGAGAGAGGGAGAGAGACAGGGGCAGAGAGGGAGAGACAGAGACAGAAAGAGAGACAGAAACAGAGCGACAGTGAGAGAAACAGAGACAGAAAAAGAGGGAGGCAAAGAGAGAGCGAGAGACAGAGAGCGAGAGAGAGACAGTGAGAGAAAGAGAGAGACAGAGACAGAGAGACACACAGACAGCGAGAGAGAGAGGGAGACAGTGAGAGAAAGAGAGAGAGAGAGAGAGACACACAGAGTGAGAGAGAGAGAGAGAGACACACAGAGAGTGAGAGAGAGAGAGAGAGAGAGAGAGACTCACAGAGTGAGAGAGAGAGAGAGAGAGAGAGACACACAGAGAGTGAGAGAGAGAGAGAGGCAATACAGATCCAGTCTGCCTCCTGCACACTTTATGCTGTTTTGTATTTTACTATATTACTTGTTGTTTATTGTATTGTTCTTATTTACTTCTACTTGTGTAACTGCTCTGTTTTTATACTTCAATTACTGTTTTTGTTCTTTTCTTTACACTATTTGTACCACTCCTATTTTGTACAGTTTTTAAATTATATGCAGCAACGCTGCATTGCTTTGGCAATATGGATGTTCAAATATTTGTCATGCCAATAAAGCACGTAAAACTGAAAACTGAAACTGAGAGACAGAGAGAGAGAGAGAGAGAGAGAGAGAGAGAGAGAGAGAGAGAGAGAGAGGGAAAAGAGAGAGAGCGAGAGAGAGACAGAGAGGAGGGAGAGAGGGAGAGAGAGAGAGACAATCATGTTGTAGCCTTTTAAAGACAAGGCCATTCATGTGTGGAAGCTGTGAAAACTCAAAATATGGTCCAAAAAAAAGGAATAGGCTGGAAAACCTAAGGAGGAGAAGAGGCGTGAGGTCCAGTAGTGCTTCTCTCAAATGAGCTCAGGGGAACTGAACAGCAGAAGCAGCACAGAAGATTGGAAATGGTCTCATTTCGACACTGTCTTGTTAGCTTTGGGTGTGCCTGTTTGAAGATAAATCAGCGGATTCAAGTCACAGAAGCAATGAGAGCGGAGGGCCAAAGAGACCTGAGCACATCAGACCCAAGTCCAGCAGAGCCGGAGATAAGCCTCTGCTCGTGTGCAGAGCCGGGATATTACCATTACGGCTCACCTCATTTCATCACGGTATCTCAGATGGCACCAGCAGCTTGGCCAAATCTCACGGCAGCTCTGCCAGGTGTAAAAAAGGGGCAGGCAATGTGAAGAGATAGCAGCCATTGTGGAGGCTGTGTTTGGAGGTGGGCACTATTTACACACACTGACTTTTCACGTGTGCAACAGGCAAGCAATACATACCGAGAACACTGACCCAGGACACACTAAACCACTAGACAGGAAAGGATACTCTGTACTGCCTTGCCACACACATACAATCCCATACCTGTTTGACACCTTTAACGGAAGGGAATCAGATTCTATAGCAAACATGTGGGTTGCACACAAGGAATCTGTTTTCTGCATTTACCCATCCTCAGGGAACTAGTGCAGAGTGTCTTGCTCCAGGACACACCTGGTGCCTGGGCTGGGATTTGAACCAGAAAACTTCCACATCCCAGCCTGATGCCCTAGCTACTGAGCTAGCAGACCACTATTGGACACGGCATATTAATGGTTTGTGTGATTTTGTGTGAGTCGTCACCTGTGTCCCTCACCTACTGCCCTCAGCTTCTCTGGATATTGCTTTCAGACTGGTGGTTTTAATATGAGAACAGTGGTGCAGCTTCCTCCTCCTCCTCCTCCTCCTCCTCCTCAAGGCTATGTGCTCCTCTTACACATCTCCCTCTCTCTCCTGGTCTCTCCTGATAAGCCGTTCTCTCTTTTCTTTCAGGTTAAGGGATTCTCTTTCTCTGCACTGCCGGCATTTAGTAATGAAAGATTGTTGATCTTCTCTGTCAAACCCTGTGAAGCGGAATCAACATGTTTCCTTTCCATTCTTTAAATATTAGCAACGTGAAACCTGAAAGTGACTATCCACCATACTAAGGAGGCAGTTAACGAGTTGTTACAATATGGCTCTCATCTTTGGATTTATAATCTCACAAAAACTGAGCATCCATGATTGAAATACTAAGGCTAGAACTGCCAGTGCGTCCCGTGTGTCCAGTGTGTCCAGCGCGTCCAGTGTGTCCTGTGTGTCCGCCCCTCTGTTTAACCTTCATTGCTGTTCTTCTGCTTTTGACCTTCACGTGTTCAACTGAGTATAAATATTAAAATGAATGAGCAACAAACGGACCCACGCCTGCTCTGGCAATACGATTGTTGTCTCTGAATAAGATGAGGCTTGTAGGCCCACGGGTTGAGACTTAGTGAAGGCAGGTACTGTTTAATCACAGGGACAGTACAGATCTCACGCTTCTGTTACTGGCTCATTGTGTGGAGATACGCTGCTAATGCAAATACGTGCACATATTTCGGCGGGAAAACAAGGCCCACGTGCTGTCGGTGGAAATAAGAAGGTGTAAGTGCTGTCGGTGGGGACAAGAAGGCACAGACATCATACTGTTCAGAAAAAAACTAAAAAAAAAAAGCGTTCATGGGAAGAACATGACTTTATAAATAGTTCCATTTTAGACAACTTGTTTCATCATTACTCCAGTCACAGAGTGAGAGTACGTGGAAACACGCATGTATACACACACACACACACACACACACACACACACACACACACACACACACACACACAGAAATACATGCTCACACTCAAAACCTACGCCAAAAATCATCAGAAGCAGCAGGCATGTCGGAGGCAAGAGAAGAGCAGAAAGCATTAATTGTGAGTCAGGCACACGTATCCAGATTAATGTAGGTGTGAGGTAGAGGGAGAGCAGCTCAGCACACAGAATACACGGCCACACAGTGAGAAGGCCGGCCTTCCAGTACAGCACGGTCTCCAGGGCTCTCTGCTCTGTGCTTACACTACTAAATGTTTACTCTTGTTCACTGTAGCAAATCTAGAACAGAAAACAATAAGAATGGTCAAGCCAAAGGAACACGTATGTATGTACATGCACACACATGTACACATGTAGTCCTGTACACATATGAAGGCACACACATACAAATTTTAGTGGAAAGGGGAAGCAGAAAAAAACAGAACACATAGCAGACACAGGCCTGTGCACTGTAGCATGCAGGAGTACTAACTGCAGCTAAAACTCCCCCCATATGCATGGTAAAAGACAGTGCCAATGTGTATCAGTCCTCTCAGCTCTGTTACGCCACTGTGGATCCTGACCACACCCACAAGCTGGCCAACCCCCCCTCCTCCAGACTGACCAGACTCCCACCCTAACCACATACACAACTGTCTCTCCACACCTTCTGACTGGCTACAGCTCCAGACAGGGTCATGCTCCTAGATCGGGTTGATTATGGGCAATTATTTCGGCTGAAACAACGCCACAGAAATTCGTGCAGCAGCTCTCGGGGATCATTGGCAGCCCGCGCCAGCTGTTAGGATCGCTTACACTGGCCTGGGGGTGGTATAAAGCAGCGATGCTACGCTGACTCACATTCCCGCTGTGCGTGTTCTGGCTGGCAGTGAGCACGGAGACACCAGCGGCAGGTGACTGACAGATACACAAACTAAAGGTGACGTGATAAAATCACAGAAAAAAACTCTTCCCACACCACGGTCTATAAGTCAGCTCCCACTTTCCCTGTGCCAAGGTCCTTGTGTTGGTCCTAAATGCAAAGGACAGCATGGACCTCACATGACCACTTCAAGTGGTTACATGTTCTGCCAAAATTCCCCTACTGCCAAATCTACTCAGCGCCTCTCTAAGCCCAACAGGGGAAGAGGTAGAGAGAGCCGCAGGGCTGTGCCTTGCTGTGCCTACATGTGTACATGTGTGTGTTAAGCTGTGAGTGGTTAGCTCCAGACTTCATGGGTTGTGATGCTAATGTCCAGCAGTCTGTGCAGTGGTCTGATTGTGGGTTCTCATGATAAATGCTGCGTGAAAGCTCACCCCTGCAGCAGTTTGGGGTCACGACCCCTGACTGGGCACATACCTCCTATACCATCCTCCTGATCCTCTCAAGGTAGGGCAGTGAACAGCAAAAGGACAAGGCCTTGTCTTGTCTAGCAAGACACTAGTGACCACGGCTGAAGAACTGCACACCCCCTCTGGAAATAACAGACAAGGCGAAAGGAAAACGGTACAATCCAGCGGGGACAAAAAGCTCACACATTCTCAGAGCCGCATGGCTGAGATGGGGAGGGTACTTGAGCTCCGCGGGAGCTCGCTCTGAAAGGTCATTAATTAGCACCGCTAATTTAGCAGCGGCTGATTATAGCGCGTCAATCCAGTTCACTCAGTGGCGTCGCGGTGATCAGATGGGATTGACACTTTGACGGTGATATGTTGAGGAGACAGCGACCACTTCCTGCCTTCGGATCTCTGCAGAGAGTATTATTATCTGTCTAGGAGGGGGTAAAAGTCAAGATTTACTTCATCAAAGTTAAAGAAAAAAAAAAAAAAAAAAGGTAAAAAATTAAAAATACAAAGAATTACAAGCAATAAGATGGCTACCCAGTATGGAGTCTGGGTTTAAGGATCATACAGCTCTGACTGAACAGGTGAGAATCGATACCATCTCCTCACACTACACCACATGAACCTGAATGAAACACAAAAACTCCCCCATGGCCACCCTTCCCATCACATGTGCTGTTTTACATGCACAACTTCTCTCTCTGTTTGACTCCTCTTAGGTCAAATGCCCTGTGTAAATTAAACACAGCTTCCAGACATGTGACTTTGGCTTTTGAATTTTTGGCAGGGGACCCAATTAAGCGTAACCTTGGGACCTCGTGTCCAGACCTACACCATTCAAACGATTGGAGACGCACAAAAACGATGAGACACCTGGACAGTACACAAATATCTAAGCATGGAACAAAACCCCTGACCTTGAAACCCTATAAAACTGATCCTGCAGTCCTATAAATCTTTATGCGGTTTTGAGGTGGGAGGGGGGAAAGATTGGGGGGACTCCTTAAGCACAATAAGGCTGCTATATGAGTACAGTGTTTTTTCTACAAGCTTAATGTCTGGGAAAACAGTAGCAACCCAGTGCCAAGGTGCATTACTGTTACAAAGCAGCAGAGTCATTTCAAATCCAAACCCTCTAACTTCCATCTCAAGGTCAAACAAAAAGCTCTAGGCTACAAGCTAACCAAGCCACGTGTTACATAACATACTTCCTGTATTAACTACATATTTTGGAGCTCTCCAAATCGTACACAGAAAAGGCAAGGAGCCAGCAACTGGCAGGTTGTTTGGTCTTCGGAGAGCAGAAGCATGCTCACCGAAACGATCAATTCTCCTCGACGCGTTTGGGCCGCCTGGTTCACTGTCCAAACTGACGGCTTAAATGTGACAGAGTTGTGCTGGTGTTGGGAGGAGGGAGGCGAGGGGCGAGCTCTGGATTCTCCACAGGTAGCAGCGAGAGAGAAAGTGAAAGCAGACTGCTCTTTGTAACTCTACATACCTGAGCAAATGTCCCACTTGGACAAACCAAGCCCCTGGGGCGACAGCATATAAACCTTCCCTATAACAATCCATATGAACCGACTGAAGCAGATGATGGGGCATTCATTTTGCATTCATTAACCAAAACGCTTCTACTAGTACCTCACTCACAGTCACATGAAAACACCTGGATTCATCTGTTATGCACAGGTGTGGCAGGTGAGGTTCTATACAGTACATACAGAAAGAAATGCAGACCAGTAGGGGGTACAATGGTTTAGAGCAGCTAACTATTAACCAATATCTAACAATCTGACGAGTGCCTAAAGCCTCTCCCTTGTGCCTGCGGTCTTAAAGGGCACGTCATATCTGTGCAGGATGAAAATTTTTCATTCAAGGTGACAGGGGATTAACAGAAAAAAACAGCAAGTGTTTCACATTTTCAAATGATTAGAAGCATGATGCTTAATGGAAGTTTTGAATTCAAGGCAATATACAGCATTACCCATTTGAACAGCTGAATTTTGCAGGACATCCAGATGACGACTCTTGTGTGGTTAACAACCATAACAACAGGAGTACCAAAAGCACCCAGAAAACATTCAAAGACAAGAACTTGAAACACTCTCACTTCCTTACCATACCTTACATCTTGTCGGAATGGTGTGGAACTTGTGGTGACAGATTGGGAGCCATACAGTTTCAGGCTCAAAAATCAAGAATTGTGCTCCTGTTCCTTCAACGGGAAACCTGAATTGCTGGAGTAAATATAACTCAAAGAATAACACTGTGTCACTATAATAAAGTACAGAATGTTATGGTGTGGGGTTTTTTAGTGCTCAGTAGTATACATAATTTGGTCCAACACAATGTAATGTCACACAAATAGCATGATGTACCACAGGTATTTGATAATTACTACAATTTAATTTAAATTACAAGTCTCAGTTACAGCTGCTACAGATGTGGATTAGCATGTGTGTTTATCACTTCAATAACGGTTTAACTTTGAAACTGAAAAAGACCATGACCCCCAGTCCTCCACTCCCCACCTCACCCATGGTAACAGGACAGTATGCTGACCCACCTGTCTGAACCAGTCAGGAGGAACAGCGGCCAGGCTTGCTGGCAGCCTGAGGGAGGGGGGGCAGCTTCCCCCTGGGCTGACCCGCTGCCATCAGTCTTCAGACTACCCAGCAGGCTGAGCGCTCCCTCCCCCTCCCCCTACACACCTGTCTGGGCAGAGAGCAAGCCAGCACCACCTGGATGAGCTGTCAGCCATGAGGGACCTGTGTAGCAGTGCTGACAGGGACCGGACTGGGATTGCTCAGGAGAGAGACGAGAGCAGTAGCTCAATCAATAACCCCCCCCCCCAATTTGGAATTTAAAGCGAGGACCTCCAAAACGCTGGCATAGAACAAATCACCAGCCGTGAGAGCTGATGCCAGCACCTAAATAACCTCTATTCGAGCATTAATAATGCGACATAATGGCTGACTCAAGTAAGCGGACTTATGCATCTTCATGAACACTAACCACTTTTCAAAATGAGACTGACAGCAGTTCACCGGTGTGCCCAGCAGGAGGGAGGGTTTGCGTCCGGTCTATTACCTACGAGTACGGCTGAGACTGCCACAACGCTGCCAATGGAGAAAAACAAAAGGCGGTGGAATGGAAAAGGGCAGTGAATACCAGACATTACACGTACACGCGTGACAATGAGATATGAAATAGTAACAGGCTAATTAGCAGCTAAAATTAGGGCACGTGTTCCAACAGAGTGTGTGTTCATCTCTTCCGTCAAAAGAAACAGACCCGCTGTCGCGGTGCGTGTCATTAGAGCCGTAACACCAGAATCCGTTCAATAGGTAACAGGATGGCAGGGCTCCCAGGGAACAGCAAGGAGCGAGGAAGAGGGGACTGATGAAGATCCATGCACTCACGAACATGTACACCGCCCCGTCCCTCACAAACACCAGCGCCACACCACACCGATGGCTGCCATCGACAGGGACCGAGACTCGGACTGGAAGTGTTTCTGTGAAAATATGGAATGCATTAAACTTCGCTGCTTCTGGGCAAAGAGACCACATCAGTGGCTTCTGCTGGACCACCAAACGCATGTGACAAGCTGCTACTGTCACATTTCCATCTGTTTTCTACAGTCATCGCCCATCGCCACCGCAATTGCTTAATCCTTGACTAGTCATAAACAGCTAATAGTACGAAACAAGTAAAGGGAGAGGCCAGAAACATTAGTGCTGGATGAAATATAAACTGAGTTCTTTCTAAAACATTTCAATTTCTTTAACTTAATTTTTTCCTTAAACACTTTAAGCCAATGTACCATAACGGTTTGAATCAACGTTATTACTTTAGATGTGTTTCCCCACGTGATAAAATAATTACCACCATAGCTGAATGAAGGCCATTAGTCTTGCAACATGGGAACTGGCTCCAACTACTTATAGTCATCACTTAAAATCCTGCAGAAACACTGTCACACATAGGGGGCGCCACTCATTGTGCGTCACAGTGAAAATTTGAAGTCACTACATCTTTTCAACTTGTTCTGAATCTTGTACTGCTCACTGCTTTACAAAATCCTCAATTAATTTTGCAACTTAATGTATAAATCTATACTGCATTTGGCTTTAGTGCAAACATCCCCTGGTATGAAGTTTTGAAGTAATAACCACAGGATGCAGTGATGCCTGTCCTACTCCCCCCCTCCACCCAACGGTGCTCAAGCCGTCTGAACGTCTCCTCCTTGCTCCTTGTAAAGCTTTTTCACATTGTGTTTGCTGTCAATTTGTCTCATTGTACCTGAACGATTATATTATTAGACTCCACATGAGTGGATTTAACTCACAGAACCCACAATATTACATTGACCTGTATTGACATCAGGCATTGTCTCCATAGAAACTGGACACAAGAGCAGTCTCTCTGTTGCTGAATGGTACATTGGTGGTTCATAAGCATGCCTGAAAATTATCAAATTTTACTTCACTAAATCATGTAGCTCCTTCTTCAAGGTAAGCAAAACTGGAAATACCTGTCAAAAGTTCTCCATAGACAGAGAAGATGAGTGATGACACATTCCCACAAGCTGAGTGTCTTTTTATTTTAATTAATATATTCGTTCCTGTAGACCTGTGGGGTCTTTGTAAACTTTTGAATTTCCACAGAGCGCTGATATAATGCATAACAATGTAAAACAGCAAAAAAAAAAAAAATCTATTTCTGGTGCCAACAGATTTGAAATAATCCACATCAGAAGCTGAAGCTTCAGGACAAATTGTACTATGCTAAATGTTTCTTCTTTTTTCTGATGGTCATGTCAAACTGAGAGTGAAACCCTCCCCTCTGATGGACCTTTCTTCTGCCTGTACAATGAAAACTGGAGCAAAAAAACTGATGACTTTTTTAGTGCTACATAAAACAAGATCTTTTATGACCTGTAAATGGTCTTCATCTTTTATGTGCTAATTTATTCCTTATATGCCTAAATTGTGTAAATTATTCAAACGCTGTGATAATTTAGCACAACTGCTTGAAACTACAGCTAAAACTGTTAATTTCGCAATACAACACAACTGAAGTAAGAGAATGACCTAATTAAAGATTATTTGCTAATTTTAGTTTAATAATATGGTATAAGTCTGTAAGGGAAGCAGAAACTCAAAAAAGTACCGTCGAAGAAAGCAATAAGTGCTTTTGCTTACTGTAGATAATTTAAGATCTTCATCCTATTCTGCATTTTATTTTCCACCTTTGAACTATGACCTCTGACCCACTACAAAATACCATGAAGGAGTGCGTGGATAGATTTCCAGGGGTTTGTGAACTTTACAATTCTGATAACTGTGTTTCAATATTGGTATCTTTTCTACATGTATACGTTTAAATTTATACATTTAAAAACCCCATTGTGAGAAGGGTTTCATAGGCTTCTCAAGATTGCCAGAGAGGTCCATGACACGAAATAGGTTAGGAACCACAGCGATAGAGCATATTCATTCCCAAAACAACACTGTACACAAGAACAATGCATCTCTATATTCATTCAGGAGCAACAATATGGTCTTTATTGATTGACTTACAGCAGTCTGGAACACTAGCTATGTAATGCAGCTGTAATTACTGGCAGTATTTCTTTTGATGGGGAGGAACCACTTTGGGAGAAACTGAGATTAATATTCCCTTCACTTAGACTGTTTTTATTACTTAAGCATTTGACATCACTGCCCGTGCCAAGCATTTGTTTATCATTTAATTTTTTGGAACTAAGATAAAACTGCACATCATCTCAAACCAAAACGGCAAAAGAAGAGTTCCGCATTTTTTTTTTTTCTTTTTCATCAATCGTAAGTGTTTTTTAATTCACGCCCAAATAAAAAGGTGGCAGCATGCATGTTACCAAAAGTCAGGTCCTTAATGTTCCCATAAAATTTATGTAAATTGATTTTGGTCTGACAGTAAGAAAATACCAGATGGGCTGTATATGTCATTAGGGTTAACAGGGCTCACGTAACCAAAAGACAGCACATAAAGATGAGACTTTCAAAGCAGAAGTTATGAAGAAGCACTGTGAGCATTATACTAATTAAACAAACAAAACTAGGATCCAGATAAATGTGAAAAAAAATTAACCTGCAAAAATACCCTGCCTGACCAAAAAAAAAGTCATGTGTCCCTCTGGAGGCAGTGTTGTTAGCTGGTGTTGTTTCAGATGGTCTGGTCTAAACTCACTAACATTATTCAGCAATAAAATTAAGCCAGCTGAGTGTCTAAATCTACAGGTTCTCGCATCAGTGGATTTTTTTTTTCTTCCCTGACGACACGGGCGTATGCCAGGCCAGGGTAAAACTCTGAAACATGGGTTCAGGGAACATGAGGAATCACCTACACACATGTACTGGCCACCACAGAGTCCTGATCTTAACCCACTTGGAAGTCTTTAGGATGTGCCAGAGAAGACTTTAGAAAGAGGTCTGAGCCTCTCGTCATCAACACCAGCTAATAACACTGCCTCCAGAGGCACATGTAACTTCTTTGGCAAGGCAGTGCATTCTGTGCAAAATTTGGAATGGTTGAGACAACTTTGATCGAATCCCATCTGCCCATACCTGAGTTCTAGCTGTGTAAAACAGTGTCCATCCCAATCAGAAAGACATGAAACAGATGTGCGATCATTAATGGTTATATCATTATCATTGCCGCTTCATCCTAAAGGAGGGCGATGGAAATCCTGACACGTAATGCTCCTAAAGTCTCTCATCTCAGTGTTCAACAGACACACAAAAAGTGACAAAGGTGGCACACCCTTCCGTTGTGCTACCTACACTGGACCTGCCCAGTGTGTTTAAAGCAGGCCCAACCGTGTTCCCAGTTCACATCCAGGGCCAGGGTTAACGGGCAGGCTGTCATACTTGCTGAGATTGTGCCGTCAATAAGAGCCTGTTACCACTGCCCCGTGCTGATCCCAAAGCCAACACACTGCCGTCGTCTTTGCCAAAGCGAGTACAGTTTGAGGCTATTGGATATGTTGGCTAGATAAGGTTTGCGATGACACTCTGTCATGACTGTACTAGTCCCCTGGGCTAACTGTGCCCACTCAGTTAGAAATGTAACCACATAGCTTGACTCTGGATTAGCCTGTTGCTACATAACTAAAGATGGGACTGACCAGCAGGAGGCGATATTCCAGCACTCTCACTGTGCCCACCCATGTCCCTCACAAGCTAGGAGTGACATCAGCCATTTTAATCATTTGGCAAGTGACCCATAACCTCCCTGGGGAACAAGAGGGACATTTTCACCTGACAACTCGAGGCTTTGATCTGTCGTCTCGTATAAACCCGTGGTGCTGTTCCACCGCTCTCCCCCATCCCAGGAAGCTCTGGGGGGGGGGGCAAACACATCAATATTTATAAAGCATCCTGGTTAAATGTCATAACAGTGGCTCTGCGGGAAGAGGCCGGAGGAGCGCAGAGGACAATCTGCATATGTATATCAGAAATTAAACTCCGTGAGTGTCTGCCAAATATTAAACGGAGCGCGTCCAATCCCAACTTCTGCAAGGTCAAAACCACCCCCACAACACGATTTCACTGTGCACTCTGCATAAAGAGATCACTGCAGCAGATGACCGCAGACATAACTTTAAGCACTTCTGAAGCGTCTTCGTGAATTAATGACCCCCCCTCCTCCCTGAGCACCACTCTAACTACAGATCTGACCTCTCTTCAAACATGAACGATTAGAGACACAGCTCAGAATGACATTTAACTATAGAGCCTTATTAATAGTGAACTGATCTCAACGTTACCTGTCTTCGCTTGTTTGATCCTTGGCTCAGCCTGCCTACAAGCTCAAGGTTACCACGTCCCTCCTGCCATCTCACACACATGCACGATGCTGAGTCAGCTGCATTCACACATGGGACAACGCTGCGGTCAGTGTTAGGCCGCTGTGGAAAGAGGTGCAGACGCGGAGGTCTGCAGCTGTGCCCTCTCTGCCCGACTGCCTGGCGCAGCTGGTGCAGAACCCGTGTGGCACGGCGGGCCTGTGCCAGCATTATGCCGTGATGGTGTGTGCACCTCCACCGATGCCTGGTTACTGGCTCGGCCCCGCAATGGTGACAAAGCTGGCTGGCAGCTTTGAGGCGTGTGACAACCTGTTCCCAAGGTGAAGGAGGCCCCGTCGACTTCAGGCAGCCGTGAAACCTTGAATGGGTGCTGCTGTCTCCTGGGCCATATTCATCAGGAGCTGTGCCAGGCAAGTGCTGGAGTCCCTGAAGGAGCCATATCAGTACACGGATGACTCTGCAGAGGGTGAGCTCTGGGGGAAGCAGGCGTGGACCTCTTGCACCAAGCAGTACCTCACTCCTGCTTCAGTGTCACCTGTTTGACAGCACAACGCTTTTCCTTCTGGGACACGGCCAAGATCAGTCATGGCAACTCGAACCCGAGAACAAGGGACACAACATTACCATGTGGTCTGGCTCAGTACCATCAGAATCTGGTCAAAGAGTGTTCTTAAAGGCGTCGAAGAATCCCAAGGCCCAGCACCATGCCTGAATGGACTCCTAGTAATCGCAATACTGGGGAGGTTCAAATGATGGAGATAAGCGAAACACTTTGTGTTCGTGTGCAGGTCATACGTCAACTCTGACCCACAAAGCACAGCACATCAAGAAGACATGCATGTCTAATTCAGAAATTTGTCATTTCACAGCTCGTTTTTTCAGGAACACGCAACCAAAATACATCAGGAAATGGGGTGTACTTTTGAACGCCGTGAGAGATTCATGCAGCTGCCCATTTGATGGAGATGAAATCAACCTGCATGCCATCCGTTTGAAAAGGTGAGAGCGTACAACTGGAGAGATGCCCTCTGGGTGCTCTCCGTCATGAAAATGAAAGGTCATGGCTCATCAAGCTGTGTTTAATCACTGCAGCGAGGTCGGGAGCACGCAGCGAGAAAGCTCCCTGCTGCCCAGAGGGGCCACACATGCCTACCTCCCCCCCGTCACGATCACCTGTGCATCAGTGACAGAACGCAGAAGGCGGTGCAGCCAATACCTGAATAAATCTCCCTGCTCTTCAACTTCACCAGCAGCCTCTTCACACCTGAAAAGACATGGAGAACCCATCAAAATCCAGGAACAGGCATGTGGCTTGAAGATCATCCACAACATCTAAACACTGGGACTACTCTCCACCAAATTAACAGCGGCTGCACCCCCACTCTCTGTCGGCCTTCGTGGACCCAGGGCATGGCTGGTGGTATTTTAGCCAGTCAGGGCATGGCTGGTGGTATTTTAGCCAGTCAGGGCATGGCTGATGGTATTTTAGCCAGTCAGGGCATGGCTGATGGTATTTTAGCCAGTCAGGGCATGGCTGGTGGTATTTTAGCCAGTCAGAGCATGGCTGGTGGTATTTTAGCCAGTCAGGGCATAGCTAGTGGTATTTTAGCCAGTCAGGGCATGGCTGGTGGTATTTTAACCAGTCAGGGCATGGCTGATGATCTTTTCACGAGGAGCACAGACAACTCTTTGAGGTAAGTGCAGCGATTTGGTCAGCTGGAGCAGGAAGACAAGCCCACCCCAGATGTTACAGTACTACAGCGAGAAGGCACAGCCCTTTGTGTTCACACCAGCCTCAACTTTCACAATATATGACTTACTAACAGTGTATAATTAACGTATAAATAAAGTCAGAAGGACAAACCACTTCACTGCTGAGGTAATATATTTTTATTGAGGTTTATGATGAATATGGTACAGAATGAAATAACACATAACAAAAAAATCGATTCAATTTATTGTTATATCGCGCTTTTCACAAGTTACCTCAAAGCGCTTTACAGGAACATTAAAGTTGTATATTAATGTTGTCAGGTTTTTGTCTGGTGGTTTGCATGCATTGTGTATGTATTTTACGAGTCCTGAACGAGTTCAGTAAACCGTGCCCTGGATTGGTCCATGCTGGGCCAGAAAGGTGTGGCAGACTCACAGACGAATGTGAATGCAGAGCTGCTTCCAAGGACCGTGGGTTACCTGTGCTCCTGTCAGGTAAGATGCAGCAGTGCTTCTGTAGGATGGCTGGCAACACCTGGGGCAGAGGATAAAAAAGAAAACAACACTTTTTTAACCCAACGATAATTTAATAAACAAAGGACAGCTGCTTGAAATTCATATTTCCACCTCCGCTATAACAGCGGGAGATTTCAGGTGATTTCTCATGTTTGAGGTTGGCGCCGAGCTTTTGTAGAAACACAATGACCCTCCCCATGTTGGCACAGGTATGCGGGCATGATATTTAATACAATAATATGGCGTTTGTGGCCCACGGGTGTGTGCATTCACCATAAAAGATCGATGCATTGCGGCTGATTGTTTTCATGCATTCCCCCCACACCGCTCTTAACTGTGATAGCACTCTGCACGCGCGCACACACACACACACACACACACACACACACACTCCCCTATTCTCCCCTCAGCTCTTTGCTTACATGTGTAAAAGTGGGTCGTGTGACCAAAGCAGAGTGCCCTGCATCATTTGTTTGCCTGGCACTTGGCTTCTGGGCAACTTGTACAATGTAATCCAAAGACTATTTGTCTTTCTTGGTTTAGCCGCTCTGCTCCTGATACAGCGCCGGATAGCGGCTCGTACTCTGCCAGCAACAATGACTAATAATCGGTGCAACTCTATGGAATTAACTTTATATATTCATCCATTTTTGCAGATGACTCGTCTGTCCAAGTGAGTTTTTGCCATTTATGCAGACAGATATTAATACCGGAGTAATTCGGGTTAAGTACATTGGCTTAAGAGATGGGCAGATTCTGAAAAACCAGCCTGAATCAGTGTGGGCAGTCCTACCATCTTACGTACAAAAAGAGTCCTTAAAAAAAAAAATTTATAAATAAATAACTCAACTGTCACTCACTCTTAGTCAGTCAGTCCTTGGCTGCTTACCAAAATCATTACAGGTGCATTCACAAATCTAGATACTCTGCATTCTAATTAAATGCAATAATAGTCCTGAATCACAGAAGTTGACTTGCAAATTAACTCTATCTGTGGCCAACATGCAGAACAAGCCGAGTGAAGGACACGACTCTCACGATTAGGTAATGAAAGGTCTTACATGGGCAGCTCTTTACTGAGCTGCGAGTTGTCATCAGAAACACATGGTCAGCTGACAATGTACCCCTGTCATCATGATAATCTCACATGTGTAAGCAGGCCCTGCTTCATAGAGGTCAGTGCAGAGAGCATCAGACTTAGACCATCTAAAGGAATCATTGAACTCATAATCCCTTATCTGACTTGCTGGAACTCATGTCAATCAGCAGTAAGGCAGGGGGGTGGGCTCAGAACAGGAGCCACTTCTTTTCCCGGCATCAACAAGACTCAGAACGCCACACAACTACGTGCTGAAAACCCAGAGGATAAATGGTGTGCAGAAGCACCCGCACTGCCCCTCTCCGTCACTCCATTCCCAAACCCCGATATCCATTCCTCTTCTTTCCAGTCCGTCCAACAGCCCATATTGCTAAGCGCTCCTTTGCCCATATAAACTCCATTCAGCAAGAGTGCAAAATCCCATTAACGTCCTCCCCCAAAATGTCCAATTAGTCAATTAGCCTGCCTGTCAGTAAATGCTGGCGCGTGCTAATTTTAAAAAACGACCTGAACGCACTGCCAGCGGTGAGAGGATGAAGGAGCTCACTGGCTCCCAGTATGAAAACAAATTTAAAACACATGTAATTTATTTTTATTCAGTGAAAAACTCTGCCTTGCAATTCAAAATGGGCATAACGGGATACGGGATGACTTCTGTATTATAGAAAAGCATCGCCAAGGTGTGAGACCGAGTGTACGCACTTCAATATTAATTTCAATACTACACGCCTGTGCAGTGTACAGTTGTCCTTAAACATCAGCATTGTAATTTTATTTTCCCAGACTTTGTTACTGCCCATGAGGCCAGTTACACATGATAAGCTTTGCATCAAGCTCAGCATCAGATCTCTGGTCTTGTACACGAGCGGCATTGCTGAGCAGTGCCGGTTTACCAAGCACGGAGACGTTATTAGTACGCGCCTCCGAGCGGTGTTGCTGAGTAGTACCGGTTAACCAAGCATGGAGACGTTATTAGCACGCGCCTCCGATTTAACGGTTGTTTGGCTGATTGTTGCGATGTACCTAATCTCATGAAAGCTAACCATCTATTGCAGATATATAAGCAATTTACCGTAACTCAAAATTGCCGACTGCTGACGGTCTGCCAAGCAATCGCTTTTCTCCACAAGATCATGGTAGGTTTGTAAAATTATGGTGTACAACATTTTGTTATAAGTTTTCAAGCGGTGAGTTGTCTCTAGTGACACCAAGAAGTGGCTTCAGGGATTTTGGTGTGTCACTTAAAGTCATCGATCCCTGATTCTGCCTACATCAGCATAATGACCCGCGGATGCGAGGGACAAAACCAAATAGGAACGCTTTACGGAAAGCTGGGATGGAACTGGGATTCAAACAGCATGCCAAAAGGAGGACATGTTAGACAGGTACATACTGAGAATGCACCATGTTCACCAATTCCTTGCACATCTGGATGCTGTTCCCTCCCCCAGGGTAAAATTACATGTCACCTGCTGTCCTGTTTGATTACATCTCAGGTTGTTACCTGTTCTCCCCTCAGATCCTAATCATGAATTTCCAGCACTTGTTCCTAAAATATGGGCAACCATTCTTATCTGAGGACAGAGGACCGTAATGAAACACTGGCAACTCGCCCTTCTGAGTAAATAATGCCGGCTAACTCCTAACGGTTATGCATTGCACCATGCCAGCACACAGCATTAACTTTTGCCAATTTTAATTGTACCCGTAAAGCGAGCGCAGAAAACCGGCTCTGGATAGTCAGAATGATTCAGTGACCTCAGCGACCTTTTGCAAAACATCTTTCACCTTAATACGCGAACATGCATCACAGGAAATGCGACCTGCACTACAGTGAGTCATGTACCAAAATCCACGCAGGACACAGATGCTGGTGAAACCATGAGCATAATGTGAAACTCACTGTTGGCAGTGACAAACTAAACCACAGAAAACAGGAAGGCATCGCTGGACTCCTGTGCAAGTGCCAGACGACATGTAACATCGTGTATGTCTGCATTTGAGCAAACACAGATTGTGTGTTAGTGGCAGTGGTGTAATGTAACAATGTAACAGTACAGTGTATCTGTACTTGAGCTTTTTAAATTTTTCTCAACTTTTACTCTATTACTTTTCTTAGATAAAATCCATATTAAGTACAGTTAAGACACTTTCACTTAATATTACAATGGGTGACTGACTTTTACAATTTTATACTAAAATACATGAACATTTACTTAAATGTGGCTTTCAGGTAATTTATACCACGCTGGTTAATGGTCAACACGCAGGAATGCCAGAAAACAGAACTGCACGACCAGAGGCGGTCCAGGTTGTCACACTAATGCAGCGCAGAGAAACAACATGTTCACAAACCGACAAGCATGACTATTTTACAGTGGTTCGGAGCTTGACAACGTGTCTGATTGGTCAACTGAGCAGTCCGTCAGTACGGTAAAAGTAGCTTCTCAAAGAAAGGCTTTTAGGTCAATATTCAATAGAAAAAAAGACTAAGAATAATAAATTTGGTTTTCTGTCTTTGTTTATAAATGTACTCTAGACAACCTGAACGACTGTAAGAAGGAGGGTACAGAGATGTAGTTTAGCCACCATTCTGCACATCATTTTAGGAACATGAAGCAAACACAACACTGTGCTTCCCATGTTAAAACAGATGCTCAGGAAGATCAATAAACATGCCGTGATCAGTGTGATTTCTGGGTGGCCATGGAGGAAAGGAAACATCACAGTGGGTGTGCCTGTAGCTGTCAGCAGAGGCTTCAGAACAGAACTTCAGCATAGATGTGCATTAGGATAAAAGTGGGGCTGGCATTTTCTGAGTATTTACCTGACTGGTAAAAGGTGCACAGACACCTGGCACATATCCCATTTGTGGCAAGCGTGAAAATGGAAATTCACTAACAACAACCGAGACTGACAGTGGTAATTACCGTACATATCTGCGGTTAACTAACGGTTAATGGAAGTGCACGAGTGTGTGTGTGTGTGTGTGTGTGTGTGTGTGTGTGTGTGTGTGTGTGTGTGTGTGTGGGAGGCAGGGACTGTTGAGATTGTCAAGGGTGGAGGTGATTGACACATTGCCTTGAGGAGACAGGCACATCTGCTGAAGCAGCAGCCTTTCCCAGCACCCAGAAAGCCTCAGCAGGGCAATATTTGCCTTTGGTCGTTCAAATGTTATCATGAACTTCAGATGAATTTCAATGACCAACTCCTGCATCCAAGGCCTTTCTAAACACTTCGTAGCCATGCATTATGGGAATTAGCTAAAAGTACATTATTCCAGACAGCCAAGATTATACTTGTGTGTATGCAAGAACTACAAATATGGTAAAAAAAAAAAAAAAAAAAAACTACATTACTAATAAAACACCTTTAGTCTCAACACATGGCAGGTTGACAACACAAGTTCTTCCATGCCTTCCCCCCACAGAAGATGAACAAGCAGTGGACAAGCAATTCTGTGAATTTAGAAATGCTGTCCACAGCTCTGTATTTTCACCCCAGTCGTGGCATTTCCAGACTTGTAGCAGAACCTGGAACTGGACAATATACACATGTAGTGTGTATTTTGACCTGAAAATGAGACATACATTTCTCAGATGAATTTCAGTTCCTTAAATGAGAGTGTGTGCGTGTGTGTGTGTGTGTGTGTGTGGTGCTTAACAGCAGATAAAACTGCGTTCAGTCTAATTCCACATACTAAAATTCCTGGCTCACAAAAATAACGCCTCCAAAGGTAACAAAATTCGGTACGACTCCATACGCCTCATCTGACTCAAAAGACAATGGAGGAAAAGCCACTCCTTTCTCACCATAAGCTGACACTACTGAGTAGCTAACAACGGACTCCAGAAAGATCTTACATTTTTAGCAGCACTGTGGCTGCACTATCAGTAAAAGTGAATCACCTCTTCTGTATCAAGGCTTGGAGGAAAACAAATTCAGTACACAGCCTCATAAACGGGATTGTAACACAGCCCTCGTTTCTCTGCAGTTATGAGTGAGCAGGCTTGCAACCACGTTACTCCTTACATCTGCACTACGTTCAAAACATGCATTTTATTATTTCAGTTTGAAGTGGTGATTAATAGGGCAGCAACATCCACTAGTGTTTCACAGGAGTCAGTCTCGTCATAAGAATCCAGTTACACAAAGGCCTTATTAGGAGTGGTTGCCGGGTACAGAAGTACGTTCCTTTAATAGCCGGGTAACAACACATGCTTTCGTTATACAAGTTCAGCGGTCTCAAAAAAAAAACAGGGTACAATTTGACTATGGATTTAAAAAAGCAAAAAGAGCTGAACAGTGTATTAACCTAGTCAACACACTATTTCAGGGCAGCCACCTCAACAACAAGGTGGTTAAACTGCAAAAGATGTCCACCTCTTACTCACTGTACTAAAGTCTAACAGAATAAATAGTGACAAATCCAGCTATTCTGACACAAACGACCACAGAGTGGTGTGAAGCGGCACCTTTTGTCACCCTGTTAGAAATTGCACACAACAGCAACACAACACTGAGCCAGCTGAAAGTGCTACTCATTCGAGCGACACAGGAGCACACGTAACCTTGAGAGGAAGGAGCGTCACATTACAACGAAGGAGAAAAGCAGCACCACATGAACTCCTTATCCTCAGCGGAGCTGCTGCGCTGGACAGGGAAATATACAGCGCTAAATAAGACACGTCCTGTGGGCCATGACGTCACTCCCCACCACCTGCCTCAATTTACTAAACCCTGCCCCTCCCAGCCCAGAGTTTTAATCACACCCGATTTCGTGAGAAACATCAGAGGCGTTCCATTATTTGCAAGCAGTGCTCACTCAGGGAAGGTTTTAAGTGCTGTGAGATGGAAGGTCTACTCTGACAGTCAGGCTGAAAAATGTGTTATAAAATTCCGTAATACTCCTTGAGCCTTGATTAGCACATCCACGTACTTTCACATTCATTTATACTGTTTCACATATTCATAATGCAAGTACAAAATAACCTGCTTCCCAGTCAGGCATCAGCAAACGCTGCAGCTTTTTTAAGGAACGCGGCCCTCAACTCGCACCGCCGCGGTGGAGTGATGGAAGGAAAGCGTGCGCACGCCTGCACTAGCGCTCATCCGCGCAGACACGTTGGGTGACATCCGCAGCCTTGCGTTTGAGCTCGGGCCCCACATCCTCCTCATGGATTCCATCGCAGCGCTTTTACACGTTTGCGTAATGAATGGGTGGTGGAGAAGTCAGAAGCGGTCTCAAAACCACGTGCAGGAGATGCGGCGTCTGTAGTTCTGGACCGGCGAAGGGCCATTCTTCACAGAGACGAACACACAAATGGTCACAGACACGCGTGTTCACAGCAGATACGGACCACGCATGTTCTCTCACACACACACATCCTTTATATACACATTTAAAAGTCTATCCTAACTTTGACATATTCAAGTTAATGTAAACGTTAAATTAAATTTCACGCATACAGCCCTCAAATTATTAAAATAATAAAACCGTTAAAGCCCCTCTCGTTAAAAGGCCACGCTGGGCTGGGGTTAGTTTGAGCGTTGATATCGTGCCGTATCTCTGCATGCAGAGGCTGTTCTGCATTTACAGGTTGGGTCACCTGCGATGATTAGAAGGCAGCGGTCATTATCGAGGTTACCTGTCATTAACAGGGGCACCTGTCATAACGGGGTTCTGCCTCTGAGCAGGACAGCGAAACCCTAACAGTGTTCAGTGCCGCGCACACGTCCCACCTCAAGCACAGCTACTCCAGCCCCAAATATTTCGGTGAATATACAGAACCGCACGTCCTAAAGCGTCCTGTGATGTGTTTGCACTGTACTTTCTCAGCTGCGGTCCAAAATGCCATCAAATTACTGTTTCGTACGTTCCCAGCACTGCCAGGCGTGCATCATTCCGCCCGATGAGCCGGTACAAGATAAATCAGATCTGCTCTACGGAAGGGGGTGTGGTAGCGAAACTTTAAGTGCAATGATAAGATTAACTGCATACACAAGCATAGTGATGAAGCAAATTCAAGATCTAAAGTTTTCCTTGGCTGGCAAAAAAAAAGTTAAACGAAGGCGTCCTGCAAAAATACTGTAATGGCAAATATAATTAAAGCGCGCCTTTGTACTATAGCGGTACATAATAGACACCTGAATAATTCAATCGAAACGGGAGAGAAGCGCTTTATTGAAGGTTAACACAACACGTTAGAGGGAAACATTGATTGTAACATTATATATCTTTTAAAAATATGTTTATTTATTATTTTTCTGCTCGCTGGCAATGGTGGGCGTGACTGACCAGTTACAGAATCCAGTTATCATCTTTACATCAAGACTTTTCCCAAGTGCAAGCATATAAATCGCATATCTATTTTCTATTATTCATACGAAACATTCACAGGATACTTTATTTCAATACAAAATAAGTAACACATAACAGAAATATTAATTGTACTACAATGGTATTTTTACCCAAATGTAATTACCTCTCTTAGAAAAATATGAACAACCAGAGTTTTACATTTCTGGCAGATTAATCAAACCTTGTGAGTTTCTCCCCTGTACGTTTTATATTATCGTAAATTAACTAACTTACCTTCTTCAGCGCTGACATTCTAGGCAATTCGGGTTCCTCTGCTCCGTTTTACATGCTGAACCCCACCAGTGAAGTTCCCGGGATGGTGCGCCGTTTAAGACGCTATGCGCTGGTCCTGAGGCTGAGGGGCTGCTTGATATTCCCGTCGCGGAATCCACGCGCTGCCGTCACCCTCCCTTCCCCTCCCCTCCGCCCCTTCCTCTCGCTCCGTTGCGCCCCTCCCCTTTCACAGCTGCGCGGTTGTGCGCATGTCCGAAAAGTGAGGGCGGAAGCGAGGACTGGGCGCGTGGCACACAAGAGCAGCCATTTTGATAAGGTCAAGAGACAGCCAAGTTGCCCAGAAAACAGGCGTGCGTTCACTGTACTTATGTGAAATGGTACAACGCATAGTTAATTAGACCTGTACCGATGGAAGGCGATAAGCATGTACTTACAGCGGTGACATATAAATGGTTTCGGCACGGTTAACAGGCTCTGGTGAACCGAGGGTCGGTTCTCCTATAGTATGGCTAGTAGGAAAGAAGGTGGGTGATAAATAGGGACATTTTTGCACCGTTTCAAACCCGGTCTGTTCCCACTAAGTGAGCACCTTTCTCTGAAAAACATTTTTGGGATCGTTGTGATAGACGTGGTTACAATGATACTTGATGGGACAGCCTGTTAACGCACTACATCTTTAAGCACTAAGTGGATAATCTGAAAAAAACGGGGGTATTTGTAAAGAAAACACACATTACAGCTGGTTAAGTACAACGTTACAGTCACAATAATTGTTTTAGTGAACTAATTACAGTGTTATCAATGATAACGAACTGGTTGAAATGTTATGTGCTCGCTTGCTTTTGGCTGTTTAAACCTGGAAAACGCCGCACTGTACGATTAGTTATCAGAAAATTGTATTTACTTAATTGATTTGAGTTTGTAGGTAAACTGGTTTAAATTGATCGTGTGTTATGTTTACGTCCTGCTATTTGCACTGTTATAATACTACTTGCTGTCTTGGCACGTTTGTATATTCTGTTAGTTTTGTGTTGTCCTCTTATGTAGCGCCCGGTGTCCTATGGGACGTTTCACTGTGTACTGTACCCTGCATACATCTGAAATGACAATAAAACCACTATCCTGTCCTATACAGTACTCTGTGCTTTTTTTTTATTGATGATTGCTGTGCTGTAACTTTTTCCAAGTGTTTCAGAATAAAGTTTTGAGGAAACTTTACCCATTACCAGTGGACCCTGAAAAAGCTCGGAGTCCATCTGTTGCACTGCCAGTTACTGTCAAGGCGACTGCAAGAGAGACAGTCAAATCGGTCCAGAAAGCCGGTAAGATTTAATATGCACGGCTCTGCACACAACGCTGGGGCTTAATTAACAGCATGAAACTTTAAATGACACTTGAAACAAGGCTCGATAATAGGTACACACTGCTCTTTGTTTATATTGCATACAGGTTGTGATGCACATTTTAAGAATTGTTATCTCCAAGGAAATCATGTGGTGTTTTTGAACATCCATCACCCTTCAAAGTGTCTTTGCTCACTGAGGTACCACAGTAGAGGAGCAGGACACTTGTGTTCTCAGACTATATTGCTGTAGCACTCGTATGTTAACTACTGCATAAAATCTTTCCTTTTTCAATTCTGTAAGATGGAGAGAAAGCTGACCTTCCTCGCAGAAGATTGTACACAGTGCTTCCACCCCCTGCCGAATATAAAGCGGCCGGCGTTGGATCTGACTCGGGACATGTAAACACAGAGGCCAAATCGGCTGGCGAGACAGGTATACTCCTGCCTTTATGGACTGCTGTCATGGTCAGCGGAACAACTCTGAACATGGCTTAATTAGATAAGCACATATCGTGCCCCTGTATCAGGCCTTATTGTGGCGTTGTACAAACTGAGAGGGTCAGTAAAATACTCATTAATATCCAGAGCGAGCCTGTCACTGTGCCAGTCTGGTGGCCGTTGGTAACGAGCATTGTTGAATGGCCAGGTGTGTCCTGGCATGGTGTGAATCTGTTTGGCAGCCTGCCAAAGACTGTATAAATTCATCCACCAATGTGCATTTTGTCAACTTACTTTATTATATTGGCCCTGTGTTTAATGTAAGTGGTTTCCAATTGTGTTTTAGGGTGATTCAGTTGTATGTTTGTCCTGGTTGCTGTTGGTCTAGTGCTAATGATGAAAGGGTTAATGCAATGCATCGAGGTAGGATGTCAGACCTGTAGTTCTTTATCATAGAACATGGCTGACACACCTATTAGTCGTTGGTGAAAATTAAGTGGTGTATAGTGAGTGGGGTAGTGCTACCCTTAACTAGAATTCCTCATGACAGTATGTATTGGTCCGGACAAAATAAAATGGCTTCTGTTTCTGGATGCAGCGATGTTGTTTCGGTATGTTGGTCATATGATTAACAGGCACATGTGTTTACTTTTGCTTCTTTTAGTTGCAACACCAGGGTTACTAGGTAATATTAGTTGTGAGAGATTTCCATTACGATGCGCATTTGATGGATGAGACTTGGATCATGTTCAGTATGGCTGACTAATTTGGCATGCTATGATTTGGAAGGTGAATGTTACTTGTTTTTAGACAAAACGCATGCAGCGCGCGCACTTTCCTTCCATCTCTGAGAGCTGCTGGAATGCGCCAGAAATGCAAGTTGGGGGCGCTGTTGGTTGCATCGCATTTGTTAAAAGAGCTGCAGCGTTTGCTGATGCCTGACTGGGAAGCAGGTTATTTTGTACTTGCATTATGAATATGTGAAACAGTATAAATGAATGTGAAAGTACGTGGATGTGCTAATCAAGGCTCAAGGAGTATTACGGAATTTTATAACACATTTTTCAGCCTGACTGTCAGAGTAGACCTTCCATCTCACAGCACTTAAAACCTTCCCTGAGTGAGCACTGCTTGCAAATAATGGAACGCCTCTGATGTTTCTCACGAAATCGGGTGTGATTAAAGCCCTGTACTGGGAAGGGAGGGGTTAGCAAATTGACGAAGGTGGTGGGGAGTGACGTCATGGCCAAAGGACGTGCCGTATTGAGCAATTTAATCGAAATTCAAGTTGGATACTGAGTAATTGCTGGTATAGTAAGAAATCCGTGATACAGCATTACATTTTGATAACTATAACATGCAAATGGAAAGAAGCGTAATTTCTTTTACGTAATAATGATGCTGCTGTAAGATCATAATGGATGCTGATTAGTCAGGCTGTCCTCTGATGTGAGATTACTCTGACCACAATGGGAATATTATTGTACAAAACGGAACGGTTATGTCTGATTTGTTGGTATGCAGTGGCTGGATTACTTATCAGTAGCTGCTTTTGCAAGGCCTTGATATTCCACTTTTATTTGTAATACTGGCTCATTCAGAATAAAAATGCATTGTGTAACCATCTCAGTTGAAATGGACTGATCTGATTTGGCTCAGTCCAAATGAATTTTTGATCTGAATAAGAGGGGTGGTGTAACCCTTTAGTAATCCAATCGTTTGGGCATGTAAACATGTGATCCAATCCTTATATATTCTTTCTCGCATGCTTGTTCCATGTGGGGTTAACTTTAGATCATGTGACGTGTTTTTGAGAGGGACAGAAATATGGTGGCAACAAAGCAAAACTGGTCTGCAGCAGATACTACTTACTAGTTGGAAACTTTAGAAGAATTAAAAATTATTGAAAGCCTTGATACAGTGCTAACGTGGACGGTTTGCGTGCGCACCTGTCGTGTCGCCTGAGATTTTGTGCTGTCTTTGGAAAAAAGCTCAAAGTCTGTGAGCCTCTTGGACAGGCAGAGAAATGGAGCATGAGGCTGGGGCATTATAAGTGGAGACTGATGCCCCTCGGGTGAAATTTACCCGCATGACATGGGAACATTAAGTGGATTGAGTCGGTGTCCTTAGTGATTTAGGAGACCCCATGAAACAGTGGCTGCCATGGCAGAAATTAGAATATCTCTCCCATGCTGATTTAAAAGCGAATGACACCTGTCCCTGACAACTGTAAATCTCATAACAGTTAATACACAAACAAGGAAATAAAGGCAACTACTTTCAGATATAGATTAATGATGTTGTTTGCTGTAATATTAAAACAGGCATTGTATAAAAATATATAGTTTTCTTTATCTTATTTTTTTGAGTCCGATAAATGCTTTGTGTTCCTGGTCCGCTTACTCCTGGCAGTAATGCTTTCGGGACGTAATTTATTGTTTGCTCACAATTTCATAGCCCTGTGCGCACAACATCAGATAACACTGCTACTCTGCTGCTGCATCTTCTGAGAAGACAATGGGTTTTGCCTGTTGTTGGGCGATGATTCTACCAGCTGGGTATGCGTTCGCCACTAGGGGGTACCAGTGCAAGCTAGTCTCTTAGGAATGTGTAAGACAAAACACTGACCAAACTCAAACTTTTTAAAAATGTCTGATCTGTAATACAGAATACTGCATTTGATAGCTACATAGCTGTAGCGTTCTTTTACGTGTCATTTTGACAAGAAATGCTTGTTCTGTTTAAGTTAAAGGACCTTATTTTGTCGTTTTGAAGGTCCTCTGTTGACTTTGAACAGCTATTGATTGCTTTGAACTTTGACCCACCCCGACGACAGCAATCGGGCGTATTATTGAGCCGCCAGTAGCATCCCGTATCTCCGGCAAATTGTTTCTCGCATGCTCATTATAATTAGTTTTATGGTAATACCCTGTATAATCATTACTGCCTCCTTTTTTGCGTTATGTGCAATGCAGTCAATCTCCGCTGTCTTTCACTGTGTAGATAATTACCGTGCTGCCGTTTCTGCATGGATGGCCTCACAGTGGTGCCTGTGGCACAGATGCGGATACCGTAATCAGCACTCCCATCTGAGTTTTAAGGCTGGGAAGTGTGTGTTGGCGCTGCAACGTGAAGACGGCTGATTGTGTTGGCACGTGGTCTGGTGGGGGGGGGGGCTGCCCCCCCTCTCCCCCAGGGGGACACTGTGCATACTTACGGCTTACTTGCGGCAGACTTAAAGGCAGACGCCATCAGTCTGACCTGGCATCCTGCATCACCTCGTTAATTCTTACCCCCCACACAGACACACTCACACACACATGCGCACACACACTTCTAGAGGCCGGCCATACGGTCCACTGGAGCCCAACAGGAACCCAGATCCAGAGCCCCAGATGAAATAACACTGTCCTCACATTGATCTAAACTGCACACTGTAATAGGGTAAGAAAATTCAACACTTCTGATAGCCCTTGGTAGGATGGAGCTGGGGGAATGTCTGAATTCCTCTGTGAGTAACGTGTCTGCGGTCACATGAAAGACGAGAGTCAGAACAATGAAAAGCCAGTGAACCCGCCGGGGTCTCTCCCATGAGGATGCTGTGTCATTGTGCCCCTCTAAAGTCTAAATGGCACCCCGAAGCATGTAGTGCTGTGTTTGATTTTTTTGGTAGTCTTTGTTTTCTTGATTCCTCTTTAAAAAATAGTGGAGGCCATGCTTTGAAATACTTGGTTTTTGTCAAAACAGCGGAAGAATGCTTTTGAATAGCATAACTGAATGAATAGAGTTTGATGTGTTGTACTCATGTTTGATGTTAGAACAAATTCCTTTTTTCTTATTCAGAAGAATCTGTTTTTCTGCACAGACGACGATGTCTCTGAACTAAATGGTGGAGGGCAACGAAGGAGGAGGAGGAAGAGGAAGAGAAAAGGGAAGGATGAACCCAATGTGGGAGATGCCAGAAAGAGTCCAGCAGGCCAGGCTGCAGAGCCCGTGGTTGGGTCTCCAGGGGTTGGGCCAACATCAGACTGCACGGGTGGGGAAGAGCGGCTCAGCAAGAACAGGAAGAGGAAACTCAAGAAGAAACGGCACAAGGAGAAGCTGCTCTCCCTGGGGTTGGTGACTGGTGCAGCCGCCCTCCAGTTCACCTATCAGCCAGATGGGGGCGACATGCAGACCAAGGATGAAGAGGATGAAGAGGTAGAGATGCAGAAGGACGAAGATAAAATGGCGAAGCTTCTGGAGTTCGTGCAGGCAACTCTGGAAGTCCGCAGCGGTGAGTGTTGTAGGGCATTGCAGCTGAAACGTGATGCGGGGGGGGGGGCAGCTGATTTACCCTTAGCACGTTACCTCACGGCCTCGACTCCCAGCAGCACAGTGCAGAGGTTTGCATTTACATTCACTACGTCAAGCCCAGGAGCAGATAAGGTTCATTCAGTCCTCTCTAATCCTACAGTCCACGGACATACAGCATAAGTTCATATAAGCAGAAATTAAATTCATCTCGGAGCGAGTGCATACGGCTGTAGGAGAGTGAGCTGATCGCTGGGCGTCATGTGAAATTAAAGGTGAAGTGAAACATAACGAGGGGTTGTTAAAAGTCCTGCTTACTCTTGGTTATAACTACAGTCACATCGCATTGCTGAGAGAGAGGGTAAATCACAGGTGTCGTTGTCTCAGCTACAGGAACAGCAGGTTAGATCAGCTAGTGGCTCTCAGTCCAGGTTTTCACAGTGCAAACGAGGTGTTTTTAATACAAAGACATAATTTAGTCTTACTGTTCGTCAACTAACTTATCTCCTCATTTGAAGTAACACTGAATTTTGGCAGGACAGAAAGTTCAGGATGAAGATGGTATACCTATGTGAATGGTCTTCCTTTTGGTCTTCACAAGGTTCCTCTGGGGCTAGGCAGTGTCAGGTGCTAAGCATCGCCTCCGCCTGTCAGGAGCTCCTGAACGTCCTCTCAACGCGGGGCGTCGCTCCCTCGGACCTGGCGTGTCTGTGGCACCTGAGGTCTCTCGTCCTGCTGCGAGACGTGGCCCGGCTGAGGTCTGCGCTGCAGGAGTTCGAGCAGAGCTCCGCCATGTGTCCTGGTGGGTACTGCTCACGCTGTTCACCATCTGAGTAAGGACAG
Source organism: Chitala chitala (assembly GCA_025773905.1). Classification (NCBI taxonomy): domain Eukaryota; kingdom Metazoa; phylum Chordata; class Actinopteri; order Osteoglossiformes; family Notopteridae; genus Chitala; species Chitala chitala. The sequence continues at coordinate 73,274 of JABJVR010030615.1, forward strand.
GCTATTGGGATTGTTGGTTAGCAGTTAGACCAGCGCGATGCCACCGGTCAGTTATGACAGTTTTAACAACCGATTGGGGGGGGGGGGGGGGGCCCGCGGCGGGGGGGGGGGGGGGGGGGGGGGGGGGGGGGGGGGGGGGGGGGGGGGGGGGGGTGGGGGTGGGG
>JABJVR010030616.1:0-22253 GCA_025773905.1 Chitala chitala
AACACACACACACACACACACACACACACACACACACACACACACACACACAAAACACCAAGAGCGAGATTTGAATCCACAGCATTGGAGGTGTGAGGCAACATAATGCTACCTACTGCACGTCCATTAAAAAAAACAGCAAATGTCCTTGGAAACACGCTGCACTCACCAGGCTTGAAAACACTGATGCCTAGCAGGTTAGAAGTGCAGTTGGCTATCTTGCTCCAGGTGTTGTCGTAGTTCTTTCTCCACAGCTCGGCGGAGCACTGGAAAGTTCCGGAGTCCCGCTGCCCGGCACCGTTCACGCTCAGCCTGAAGTTGCTGTTGGCTGCCGACTTCTCGACGGCGGCCCGAGTCCCCAGGCCCAGCGCGTGGTCGCCCCACTGCAGCGTGCCGTCACGCATGAAGGTGACCAGGTCGCGCATGCCGGCGGCCTCCCCGACATTGCCCACGGCGTCCGAGGGCTGAAAGCGCCAGGTCACCGTCGCGGGAACATGCGGGTTGTAGCGCGGCTTCACGATGCACTGGAGGTCGAAGGAGTCGCCGTACGTCACGCTTGGTGTCCGTGACGACGCCGATATTATAAAGGAGGATTCTGGAAAGAGAGGCAGAAACAACAAATCAATCAGGTGGGGCCATGGAAACCAATACAAGTAAGCTCGTTAACTAATAAGGTCAAAACATACAGCCTGCAGCAGTGGCACTGTGATGCTAAAATGAGTAATTTGTAGAACAAGACACCCTGTTAAAATGATTATCCCACTTATATTTCCCGAGTTCTTCCCTGACAAATTGGAAACAATCTATAACCCCTATGGAGACGCACTCAATACTAGCCAGAAGTGAGGCACCTGAACAACCAATAACCATGTGGAAGGTTTATTACAACAAGACAAAAAACCATAATGTTATTTAATTACACAGACTATTGAAGACAAGTACATTTTTGTCCATGCATCACATAAAAAAACATCTAAACATGAATGTATGTAACAAAACTGGAAGAAAAATACATGTAAAATCTTTAACAAGGTTCTGAATCCTCTGATAGGTGTTGGATTACAAAGCAGTGTTTCATGTACATGGTGGAACACAAGGAGGTGAATGAAAATGAGGGAACACGAGCAGAGAGGTCACATGACCGACACACAGCGGCCGGACTGCCCCATGGGACCCCCCGATGCTTGTAGCACACGGGCCCGTCGGGTGTGTCTGAGCTGCCTGTCTGGCCTGTTGGCACCTAGTCCTCCTACACACCACCAGTTGAGTCACAGTGGAAAAGAGGGCACAGCGGGCAGAGGCACAGGTAGGAGGCAGCACCTTGTTAGCTGCCCTTTGCCAGGTAGGTGCCAACACGCAGCTGATCTGGAAGTAGCGAGCACAGAGCGGACAATCTAAGAACACAAAATGCCAAACACGGCTCGATGGACCACGCGTGTCAAAAAAATCGGTAGAAAAGAAGTATGAAAAAAATTTTGACTCAACCTTTACCGTAAAGAAATACGGTCTACTCATTTGAACTGAAATGGCATAAGAAGCACTCATTTTTCATGTATTCAATCCCTTGCCGCATTCAGTTCAGAAAAATACATTTCCAGAATATAACGGATTTCATCAATACGCTTGCTGCAGGTAGACTGCTTTTATTGTGTGGAATGTTTCTTACCCCCAAGAAACGTTTGTTTCAGGTGGATGGAATGTTTTAAACGCATGGCATTTTTCAGGACAGCATAATTTTCGAAGTTCTCACACGACCATTTCTCACCACATGTCTCAGTTAGAATTCCTTTCTCATCTTAGATAGGAGCAGCACAAAAATCCCCACCCCAAATTCTGACAAGCGAAGCACATTGGATGTAAGGTGAGAACGTCTTCCAGATGTTGGGATGTGGTCTCAGCAAAGTACTGGGCCTGAACTAAAAAAGATCTGTCTGCTGTATCCCTTTATTCTGTGACAGCTACTTACAGTTCTGGCAATTTACACAGCTGGCTCCTTTACTGGAGGAATGGAGGTTAAGTACCTTGCCCAAGGGCCTTCCTCAGAAGGGGCACGAGTTATTAAACATCAGTCACAAATGATTCAGCAATTAGACTGCAGCAAAACATCACATCAGCCATTGAGTTATGAATATGCAAAGATGTTTTATAACTCACATTTATTTAGATAATTTCGACCAAAGTATGGTGTCTCTGGTCAACAGCTGTTGACAGATTATTCTATACTCATGATTTTCGTCTTCAGTCAAGTCTCTGTATTGCCTCATGTTTTACATAAAATGTAGACGATGATTATTACTTCTCTAAATTTAATTAAACTTATAAAAAATATAAAAAGAAACCAATGTGAATTCTCACCAACTGTTTTGACGGTGACGGACTTAGACGCCGACCTTTCTCCGATTTTCTCCCAGGTGAGGTCGGGCGCCTGAGTCCACTCTGTGGCAGTGCACCTGTACTGCCCCTCGTCGCTGGGCAGGGAGTTATACAGGTGAAGGAGAAAGGCATCGGTGCGGGGACGCTCCACGCGGACCTCCCCGTAGCCACTGCGCTCACGGTAGGCGGGGCCGAGCCTAATGGTCCCCTCCCGATCCACAGTTGCCAGGTCCTGGGTTGGGGCAGAGCCTTTTCTGCCTGACCACTGCCAGGAGACGGACACAGCTCCGAACTTGTCCGCCAGGGCCCTCACCGAGCACGTCAGCTGAATCGGCTCCCCCTCCACTACCTCTGTCGAGTTGCTGGTCAAGAACACAGTCATATTGCTTCCTGAAGCAGAAATGAGAGAAAGAGGGTGAGAGAGAGAGAGAGAGAGAGAGAGAGAGAGAGAGACAAAGAGAGATAGATAGAGTAAGAGAGAGAGAGGGAGATGGAATCAATAATTAAAGCAGGCCATTATGTCCAATAAAATTTTTATGACCAAAAACAGCATTAATAACATTCAAAAACATAACTCGAATATCCCTTCTCTTTGACAAATACACAGATAACAGCCATTACAGACCATTCTTGCTCAGTTGTTAAACTTTGCATACAGTTTGAAGTGGAGGAAAACATTAAATATAGGTAATGCTCAGTCTGTGGTGCGGTGATAGGCTGAACATCAGTGACTGTACTGAAACTGGCCACGCCTACCACATGTGACTCATGCTGGGGCGGCACATGGAATGGAATGGCAGCTTTAACTTGGATGGCTAAAAAAAGAAGATTACTTTTATAGACAATACTAGACACAAGCACCTAGGCTAAATGTTATGGGAAAGCAACATCCTTTTTGTAACCAATTAACTTGTTTTTAAGCCTGAGCCAACTAGTTTGTGGATGGGATTGGACCTCTGCCTTACTCAATTTTCAAAAGCTAGTCTGTTGGTGATTTCAGGCCAAAAAGATGAAACTTAATCAAGCACAGAGTATTGTGACATTTAAAAATATATATTATGCCTTTGATGTAGAGGAAATTAGTATTTTTTTTCATTACAAGGATGTCTGAAAATTCATAAGCTGAATGATGCAACATCCCATGTTAAAGCCAAAATGCGGACGATAACTTAGGATAATTTCTCTTCGCCGCCATATCTTTTCGGCAAAATTTATCTGCACATTTTCACATTTCCACATATTCAAATGATTTTATTCAGCTGGTGTGTGCATGTACTTTTAAACCTCTGCCAAAGCCTTCATGTATGAAGACTTCAAGCCAGGCCAAATAAATAAATTAATTAAAATAAATAAATAAATAAATAACAACAAAAAAACTTAAACATCACGTATGCACATAACTGCAGATCACCAGCTTTGGCTGTGAAGGAAGCAGTAAACCTAGCAAGTCAAGTAACGGTCGTATAAAAATAAAGAGCCTTTAGAGAGGGCGAATATTAAAGCAGGAAACCATAAGTCACAACAGTTGTCTGCAGCTTCTTTCACTGAACAACTGTGCCAGGATGGATCATTAACAAATCAGTAAAATTTTAAGAGCTCTCAATGGAATGTCAATGACACCTTTACTATAGAGCCACCTATTCCCATCTTACCTGTTCGGGTTTTAATTTAGCCAGCCTGCTACCTTTTCAGGGACCCCCATAGCAACGCACACAGAAAAGGAAAATTTATGCGAGATAATTATGTGCAGACAAGCTATACTGAGCCACTTGTTATAAGCTATTCATCAATGCAGAGACAGCCAAAAGATTCTCTCTACGGGGGAATGTTGCCTCTCGAATGAATGCACTGCCCTCAACAGAGCGTTCTGTTTGGCAACGAAGGAAAAGATGCATCTCATAACATAACGTGCGCAGACATGGAGAAAACAATTACCCAAACTGTGCTAGGATGATGGCAGGAACGGAAACCATAATGCAATAACACACTAATGCACGCTGGTTGCATATGAATTACGTACGATCCAGCGGTGGGGTACGCGTGTCTGCACTGTGGTTAACGTGTCACTTTTACTGCCTACTGGTGAAGTGAAGGAGCTGCCACCTGGGCTTTGTAAAAAGGCGAAAAGGGTGGAGGTCTTGATGTAGGTAAGGCGGAGATACAGTGGAGGTGGTGTAGCAATGGATGAAGAAAGTGAGACGAGGCTCTGCCCTCCTCCACCCTCAGCAGATGTCTGGGATGCCTGAAAATCAGTTTCACAAGCTTCTTTCTTGGGGATGGTCTGAGAAATTCTCTCCAGAAACTCTGTTAATTTATTTTTAATTATAATTTTAATGAGCTGTTATGCAATACACAAGATTCGGTGGAATGTCTCTTCAAGCTGTGTGACAGAGTCGAATTCCACAATACCTAATTGCATGGTAAAAATATGAACAAATACCTTTGGTAGCAATAAATTTTTTTTATTCTGTACAGTAATTGTAATTTTGAAAAGAACCCCTACCATTTCATGTACACCCCCCCCGAGCTTAGTATGGACCAGGGTGTGGTCAGAACCTATTCAAATTACATTTATGGACAATAAGGAGCAGAAACTATGATTAAAGATTTAAAAACATTACAATAGACTAAACGAATGAATGACAATAAAAATTTAATTAGGTGATTCCAATATGGACAAGTTTTAAGCCATCAATGGAACCCAGTGTTGTAAATTAGGACTGGTGGCAAACTATTCTATTTATACACTCACTTATTTTGCTCATCTCAAAATGTGTACATGAAGACAAACTCCTGTGATATGCAGAGACAGCTGGCTGCCACTGTGCCCACTGATGCCCTTTGACAGAGCCAGCTTCCTGATCTGCGTGTGTAACCCCCTGCCCAACATTACTGTGGTGTGAATCTACTGAGTTAAGTGGAAATAGACATGGAGTTAGTGAGCAGTCCCCCAGAAAATATAAATCAGAAAAAATAAAGACACCGGCAGTCCACAATGCTCTAAGTACAGTCAGAAATCAATATCCTTAAGAACATGTACTATGTCTGTGCAGCACAAACAATATGCCTTTCTGTCTTACTTCAGTCAAGAATGTCTTTCAAATTAGCGATAAACAGACTGGAGAAAGCCTGGCCTGCTCTTAACCTAGCAGAGTGCGCCTAATCAGTTGTTCCCACCACTTCTTTTAGCCATATTCTTATTAACATAAATAGAATGAATTTAATTACAACATTGGTATATTTTTATTTGACTCACTAACCTTGTAGACCGTTCCAGCTTTTATCTCTCATGTACAAATTATGCCTTGTCTCTTCATTTTTCATCTTGAATAATTCATATAAAACTGCTCACTCACTGTTTCAAAAGAAGCATGGTTTCTGAGGGACCCCCCCCCCCCACCTACCCCACGCTAATGTAGTGGTTATGTGGTGCCTGTGAAGGGGAGACGGCCCCCCAACACGCCGCGTGACTCACGGAGAGGCTGCACAGAGATCTGCACGTTGCGGGACCTCTTAGTCCTGTCGATGAAGTCTCCGCTGGCCGCCTTCTCCCTCTCCGTCACGCGGCAGATGTACTTGCCAGAGTCCTCCTGCCGCAGGTGCTGCAACCTCAGCAGATACACCGAGGCACTCTCCTTGCGGACGGTCACCTGACCGGAGGCCTCCCGGCCGGCGTAGTCAGCACTGAACACGGGCACGGAGTCAGGCCCCGTTACCGCGACGGCCGAACTGCTGAACACCCACGACACAGAGAAGTAGCGGTCCAAGACGTTCTGGGCGTCGATGATGCAGCGAATCTCCAGGGGCTCCCCCGCTGTGTAGGCCCGGCGTTCAGTGCTCACCTGGATGCTGAAGTCCCTGTCTGAGGGGGGGGTAACACAGTGAGGAGCCTGCTGATCTGCTCACGGCAATACATGCAGTTATCTTACAACTGGAGCCATAGTTTGGACCCACCACTGTGTGATAATATATTATTAATAAAACCTGTTACTACAATTAATAAATAATTTCAATTATTAAATTCATTGCCGTGTTTCTTCGCTTTTAAAATTACACAGGCTTTGTTGGCAATTAGACTGCATGTAAAGCCGCTGCCAACGTTACCTTGTTTTGTGTCTATTTTTAAATATAGTTAATCACTATATATATTATTTGTTTTGCAATGTGGGTCAGCTATGTTGGAAAGAATGTTGTTTTAAAACTGGAAATAAATACAAACTCAATTTTTAAACATAAATTTAAACATAGTGGGATACTGCAAAGACAAAACACGTGATGCTAGTGGGTTTCTGACTGTTTATATTGCTGGCTGGACGCCAGTTCGAACCTTGAGGCTGCAAGCTATATTTATACCATTAATTTACATATCACACATGGTGCTGGTTTTTATGTTGGCCAAGATCACATGAGTGGTTGGTTTTTCTATGTTATGAGCAAAAATCCTTGGGCTGCAATTAGGAAGGCTTACAAAACCCTTACAGATGGAATAAATCCATCTAGAAAATTATTTGTGCAAAACAACCAATTTGCAGCACACACAACATTTCTGAACCACACAAAGCTTTTTCTTATTGCATGACACCATTTCCTAATAAACTTCTGTAATTGAAGTGGCCGCAAAATATAATGCTTGCAACTTGCAAGGCATATTATCCTTAGTTAGAATGTACTGAATGCAGGGGGGTTTCACAGTCATCTCCCCCACAGGAAAGCCATTTCTGTAGATGCAGAGGTTGGAGGTTCTCTGAAAAATACAAACTGGTTCTTCGTTGGTCTCGGGTTAAAAAAAAACATAAATGCTAACCTGAGACTAAATAAACAACCTCGATTAACAGCCATGTTACTCTAAGGCAGCACCAAGCACTAATGTTCAGCAAGACAAAGCAAAGGATAGAGTCTGGAATACTGCAAGAGACATGATAAGCAGTAAAAATAGCAATAACAGTGGCTGGAATGCAGTAAATGCAACACGGGAATCGAATCTCTTCCCTCGAAAGACGGAACGTTGCCGTCCTTGCTACTTTTCAAAGAGAGCCGTTTTTCAAGAAGTGTGCTGCTGTCAGATCGGCATCCCAGCCCAATACGAATCCAAAGGGAGCTGACAAAAAAGAAAAAAAAAACGTGGAAGCAGAAGGATCTGTGCTTGACAAAACCATTGCCTGATCAAATGGCATCATGACGGGACACTCGTACTTTTAGTTCCTTTGTATCTTACCAGAGAAACGCTTTTATATCCAGGGGAGGAGAGACGAGAAGTAAAAGGTAGCAGGGAGAAAAGAGGTGGTATGGCAGAGCACGGAGCATGGCAGCTCTAATTCCTGCCATGAACCTGTCACACTCTGCATTCTCATGGACTGGTAACAGGCTATCCTGAAACAACACTCACTCCTGAGCAAAGAGGTGCTGGGGGTGTGAAGGGCTCTGGTTTATGTCAGAACATTCTGGCGGTTCTCCAAAGGCTGCCCTGGACTGCTCATGCCGTTTGTAAATTCTAACAATTTCGCGTCGAGAGAATACCGTGTAAACACAGGGTACAAGGGGACAGGAGGAAGATCGACTGAGTGTAAATGAAAGAGAATAAAACACAAGGGTTCCTGACTTAGACCCTCAGCCATTACTAATTCAGCAGTAGAGCTTCTAACAGAGCAAGATGTATCCCTGCTTCAAAAGCGTTTATTTTTTTTATATTTTGTTCTATGAGCTTTCTCAATAGGAAATGCATGTAACAAAAACTGATACCATAAGAGGTTTCCAGATTGTTCTCCTGTTGCTTACTAGCAATGTCAACAGCATCAACAGCCTATAGCAGGAGAGTTACTGAAAAGATTCGAAAGTCTCCCTCAGGTCCTGAAGCACAGCTCTGTCATTCTATTGATGGAAAACTTCATACTCTTTATTAGTGATGGCGAAATGAGGCATGAAAACTTACAGAAGGTGAAACTTGCTGCGCCTTCTCAGTCACAGTCTGGTTTAGGGACAGCTGGTACACGACAGGGCCTAGCAACGCGAGCTGCCACATGGTTTGACGCCTCATGTCTGCCATCACCACTCTTTATAAAGAACTTACATCAATTGTGGTGGAATTATGACTCAAGTCATACGAGGACAGAATGTGTAATGATCTATGTCTCATTTCAGTGAGTTCAGCTAAAACTGTGTTTAGCACCTGAAATACAAACCAAATTTCACTTGTGGCCCAAAAGATGTGCATTCTCTGAGTAGAGGGTAAGAGCACGGTCAGCTCTGCTGTCAGTTTTTGTTTTCTCTGTTAGGTATAATTTTCCTTCACTGCATTGTTGTTGTGAACCAGCAAATCTGTCAAACAGCAGAAGTTCATCACAGCGTGGACCTGCTTGTCAGAGCACAAGACAGACGACATATTTCTCTTCCTGCATCCAGCATCTTGCCGCTGCCACACTGCAAGCAATTTACAACAAATCAACATAACGACAAAACGGCAGCTGCGTTCACGCGAAGCGTGCCACCATAAAACAAATAAGAATGGCGGGAAAAGCAAGTGGCGTCTGCAACCCTCCAGAAAAGAAGGGAGGATGCTGATCTGAATAAGGGCGGCAACTGACTCCTCCCTGTTAGCAGGCCGGCCAATAGGAAGGTTGGTTACGACAGCCCGCCGCTCAGACCATTCCAATGTAGATTTGCGTTGAAATCGCAGGGAGGAGACCTCGGAACACTCAGCTGTTTCCTTCCGGCTTCCGAGACGGAAACGAGGATAGTAAAAAAGATCTCCTTTAATTAAGTAATTTTAATTCACTCTGTTCAGACTCAAGACCCCAAAGGCACCGTTTAAAAATTCTTGGCTCTGCTAAGTTGCGGAGAATCATCCCATGAACCTGACCGTTAAGCACAAACGACAGAGGAAGGGTGGTGGACAAACTAGCAACCTGCATCCTGAGCTGGAGATAAGATTTAAATTCTGGATGACTGTCAGGTCAGCAGTAACCGATAATCTCGCCTGCAGCAAAAGAAAATTCATCTTTTCACTTCACACCCCGCATGATACTAGGGTGCTAATTTGTTGAGTTCAAGTACATTGCGTACATTGCAGAGGAAACATACATGACTTAAAATTCAGTTTTTCAAGGTGACACATACCATAACTAATGTGTAAACATATCTGGCATTACTTAATAACTATAGGGTACATGAGCACTAAACCAAGGTTCATAACTATGTTTATACAATTCAGTTTGACTACTTTTAATTTCCCCAGGACAAACAATTCACAAGTTGTAGTGCTAAGAATCATGTTTAAGGATCCTAAACCAACCGTTACCCCTGTGACCCTGCCATGGATAAGCAGCATTGAGAATGAATGGACGGATGGAGCATCTGCACCCCCAAGTCCACAAAAAATGTTGATGCTTGCTTTAAACGCTTCCAAATTTGGAAATAATGAGGGCGTACCTGTAGGCTGAACTTTCACCATGGTCTTCTCTGACTGCTTCCGGGTCATGGCATACCATAACTGGTCGGGATCTTGGATCCACTCTGCAGCCTCGCAGTAGAACAGTCCCTGGTCAGCCGGTTGCAGCTTATAGATGGTCAGCCTGTAGGCTGTGCTGCTGGTCTTGTCTAGACGCAAGTCCCCCAAGGCGAAGCGCTGCTTGTAAGGACCGCCTGCTCGGAGCACAAAGTCCTTGGAGAGGGTGATGAGGTCCTGGGGTGGGGTATCTCTGTCCAGGGAGCGTATGAACCAACCGACAGAGAGGTGGCTATGCTGGGCGGTCTGACGGGTCACCTCACAGCTCAGCTGCAAAGAGTCACCCTCGATTTTGTTCAGGCTCTGCGCCATAGACGTCACGGTCAGGGTGTCGCTGATGACTGAAACGAGAGGGGTGGTGGAACTGTCAGGACACAACAACGTTACACTGGTAACCATCCTCATTCAAATCATTCAAACACAGTTTGTACATATAAACAATTCATAGTGTGAAAAGAAAAACATTATGGACTGGAAACATAGAACAGACGTTTATTCCTCCATGTCTGAAAGGATCCCTGTGTTTTCTGTTGCTCTGTGATCCTTCATAAGCAAAGGGCTCAGCCTTTCCTCCCTTTGCGTTTCATGTGTTGAAACGATGCCAAGCGTAAGATCGCCTCTGGGCCAAGAGTGTGTTTTCCCAGCTGAGTGTGGGGTCAATGTTACCGTGCTTTAATATTTATTTTTATTTATTTTCATCTCTGAATTTTATGTCGTGGGAGGGGAAATGCAGCAGAGTTCATGAAGGTCTCGTTAAAACAATGTCAAGGAGACATCACAGCACTCGGAACCTTGTCAGAGATGTTTGCATTATATGCTCAAACATTCGACAGCCAAACATTCGACAGCTGATGAAGATTTAATACATTTGGATGTGACGTGTACTGATGTGTATGATATCAAAATTCACAAATATAGATATACAATATATGTATGCACGATGACGTCAGTGTGCACCAGATCCTAGAGTCTGGAATTGCCTGATATCAGTACAGAAGGCTTAAAAATGTATAGCAGAGTATCAAGGAGATTACCACATGTTTTCCTGCATTAGACGTTTTAGGGAATAGCTGTAATGTCAGGCATACACTGTTCTACTGCTTCTGTCACACAAGCACTCACACATACATGCACTGAAATAAAGACCACTGGAGCTTACAGTGAATGCAAGTACAGGCTGTGATGGCCAAACTGTGAGATACCTCATGCCTTCCCAATGTTTCAGGACCTGGCTGAAGAAATAGTAAATGGAATCATCTGGAAAAATAGCTCAAATAAAATTGCATGGACCCCAGGTGAGACAACTCTTAGTCCTCTAAGTAGATAAACGTGGCTTTGGACAAGAACATGCTGAATGTGTGAGTCATCATGTCTACATGTAGTTTCATAAAAACTATGGAGGTCAGCCACGCTGTGGATTGGAAAAAAGGGAACGATTACTTTGGATAATGTGAGTCTGTCGATCAAACAGTCATAATTTCTGGCTTTGGGAAAGAAAACAAAAGACTGTCGACAAATAAGCTTTCAAAATAATGCAACTTTTACCACAAAATGTTGGATGAAATCTCTAAGCCCAAAAGCCTGGAAATTAAAGCAGCAGTCACCATTTCAGCACCAGCGAGGTAAAACAAGGTTAAGACAGCACCAAGCAGCTAGTAGCTGTGTCCCTGCCAACCAGCCAAGCACACCAATGTGCTCCTCTAAAGGCATCATGTGACAAAAAACGACCAACCAAGAGTCAGCGTAGGAACAGAAATGCCATCTCCTGGGAGCTCCGTGAGCTCGTACCGTGCAGTCGTACCATCGTGTGGCGAAATACACACATGCAGAAGCGGAGGAAGGCAGGCTCGCAAGTGAGACTGGGTGACGTCAAGTTATCCTGATGCAGCTAAAGGGAGCTCCTTTACTGAATAGTAACTAGTACCCCCATCCACAGAGAGTCAACTGATCTCCTTTCCCAGACGGCAATAACATCACACACACTGACAGCTGAGCCCTGCTAAAAAATTACATAAAAAGAAAAGAAGAGCTGGCTTCTGCCTCTCCCTTCAGCATCCGTGCTGGTTTGCACTGGCAGCAGAGGCGAGGAAGGATTTGGAGGCCCGAGTGACGAGGGAGATGCTGGAAAGGGAACTGAAGGAGGTGCTGAGAGATAAAGACGACAGTTCATTGGTCTGTAGTCTGTGTCAAGAAACGGGGCCAGGACCATTTCCCCCCACCCCCGAGACCTGTCAGCCCACATACCTGCCTGCGTGCTTGCCCACCTATCAGTGAAGTAGAAACCAAAGGGAATGGATTGTGTGTGTGTGTGTGTGCGTGTGTGCGTGTGTGTGTGTGTGTGTGTGTGTGGGAGAAGGAGAACGTTGGTTGTGCATCTGGAAAAAAGACCTCTGAATTCCCAGCAAAGACATTCCAGGTAAGAAAATTAATGAAAGCAGAACCATGTTCAACCGAAACTGGAACACACAACTAGATTGCCCTTTCTTGGCACAAGTAACAGAACTGGATCAGGTACATTTTATCTTCAACTTTCCTCTGTATGATGTCCCAAAATAGCCTCTTGCCTGGGACTACAAACACCATCTATAAAACCTTCCATGAAGTCAGCAGCATTTCATGGAACTCATGAATAGACATATCGAACAGCTTGTTTGCTCACGCATTAACACACACAGCAGAGTACAGGAACAGAGCACAGCACGGCAGATGAGAAAGAAGGAGAAACTGGGAAAGAGAAGAGGAGAGACAGACATCAAAAGCAAGAGATAGACACACACATAGAGCAGAGCAGCTGGCGACCACTGTAAGGCTTTACACACACAGGCACCTGCAGACAGCTGAACGCTGGGGGAGAACTCAGAGAAAAGCAGACGGGTCTGTTTAACAAGCCCTCCTATTGAGCAGGTAATAAAATAAAAGAGTGAACAAGCAGTTAGTATGCTTTAATAAAAGCAGGACAACTTATGGTTACAAGCTGTGCTGTGTGTGTGTGTGTGTGTGTGTGTGATTTTTTTTTTCAGGAGCTGTGGAAGAGACATCCCATGGGGGGGTGGGGGTTTCATAAAGTGAAACCTTCCACCTTTCTGCGAACTGACGCGATCTCCACACATTTTATCAGAAGCCTTTGGACAGCCAGCAGGCAGAACAGCTTTTAAAAAAGTGAAAATGTAACACCACCTTAGACCTGGTGTCTGTTTGTTTATTCAAACATAAATCTTCCAGACAACCTGAGTACTGTGCTACAGAAGAGACACTTCTAACAGTTCTGTTAAAGAACCTTTTAGATATGGTGGAGAAAAGGTTGGAGAATGCACAGTTCGTTCTGTTTAAAGGGGAGGACTAGGAGCTGACCTAAGTAATGATGGAGTGAAAGCAGTGGATATGGGAAAAAAAAGAAGACATTTATCTCTGACTGATTACAGGCAGCATGAACTGAGCTGTGAGGCTAAACACAGTAACTAAGGCAGGTAGTTATTGCAAAGACTTCCAGCTGGTGCAATGTAACAGGGATGTTGCAGAGAAGTCTTGTGATGTGACAGCGCCTTTAAATGAGCTCCATGATGCCAGGAGGTGAGAGATGCACCACCTACGCTTGCGCGTGTGGCACGAGCGTGCCTTGAAAAGACGCCACGTGGAGCCTCTGCCTGGAGCGCAGCTCCGTGAGTCACGTTTAGCTCTGGGGCGTGCAATTGGGCGCGCCCTGCGCCCGCCGCAGCCGGCCCAGGCCGCAGGGCTGCAAGAGACAGCAGGGCGTCCAATTTGCAAAGCGGTGCCTCTTGCCAGTCCTGTGCACCGGCCAGTTTTGGGTCCCTGAGGTCGACTTGCTCAGGAAGTCTCATGGAGCCAGCTAACACGCAAAGAGGGAGACTCCGCCGGGTGCCAAACGGCAGGCAGTGCCCAGCAGATGCTCACATTTCACACGCCAGGAAAAATCCAAACACAACATGGGAAACTCTACAACAGCACTAAGGCAAGCATGTGGAATGGGGCTCTTTAAAACGCATTCAGCTTCAATCTTCTAACATCAATAATGAGCCTCAGACTGTAACATGGTATCTGAATTGCATCAGGGCAGCAGCTGGAGAACCAACTGGTTCCAGCTTTCTTTAGCTTTATCTCCTTGGGAAATTAGCCACCATTATTTATGGACTAACGGTAAAAAAAATACAAAGTCCAGTCTGAACACACCCAAAGCCATTCAGGGTTTGCCTCCCCTTGTGCACTAACCTCCCAAGGATAGGCTTCAGGCCCCCTGCGACCCTACACAGCATAAGCAGTGTGGAAAGTGGATGGATATTTTCTAAGGACCTATGAATAGAACATAAGTCTGGGAAGATAAAATACGGTATTTTATGAAGGCAGCTTTTAAACGATCTTCAAAAGTATCCCTAGATCTAGAGCACCTGGATGAAATTGCTTTGTTGGGTACATGGTACTAATTGACATACTCTGAAACTACAGCGGAAATTCTGAATATCGCACTTGAAAATGAGCCCAGCGGAGCTCGTGGACAAAGTGCTCACAGATAGGAGCGAAGGTAAAGAAATCCAATCTGCAGTTTACAGTCTGCTGCCACCATTTGCTATGCTGTTATTGCACTTTTCATCAGCTATTGAATTAAATATTTGTTTTACTTTTTATTTTACTCCCTCTCATTTAAAATCCAATATGAAGGCAGGTTTCAGGTCCAGACTGGATAATGCACTTCATGTATGTTTTAAAAGAGAACAACATTATTGTTTTGGAAGATTTCCAGATTCCAGTCGCTGTGCCTGTGCAGTTTAGGCAGTTCTTGTTGAACCTTCTGGAAAAGCCTTGATACAAACTGTCTCCAAATTGACAGGTTCCTGGTGTTTCAGTTCATTTTCATATATTTTAAGTTTCTAAAAATAGATCTCTTGGCAATAAACTCAGTGGAAACCTGAAGATAAAGGAGAATTTCCAGCCAACTTCTAAGCACACTGAACATAAAACTGGGTGAAATCCTAAATGCAGTTTTCTTATCCAGCTGGTGGACAGTTCATATTCCTTGCAGAAGCCTGAAGCGTTTCCCCTCAAGTGAAGAATCAAGGTCTCCACCAAGCCCTTCTCCTGTTTTGAAAGGTTTGTCACTTCTGATACCTCCCCATCAGGTCCGTCACACAGAATGGCTGACTGTATCTCAGAAGACAATAAGCCTTAGAGTAAGCATGCCTGACTGTGGTAGGTGAGACAATATGGAAAAAGGGTGTTGGCAATCTAAAATGACCTTCTATAACATCCCCTGTTATTTTCAAATCAAAAACCATTCACTGAATGGGGAAAGCCATTTACTGGTGAATAAAAAAAAACAAATATGAAGGAGGGGTGATTTATAAATCTGTAAAGCTGAGCGGCAATTTGGCTTTTCACTGAGATTTTTTCAGTGCACCCTTGGTGATACCCTTCCAAGGACAGCTTAGATATATTCTTCTCTGAAATATTAAAATCAATTTCAAGATTCTCTGGTATTCTCTTTCACACCCCACACCCCAGCATCAGTGAGATGATATCTATCTAAAGAAGTGATAAAGAGAGGCAGGAACCCATTTTGACATCTGCAAATGACAGCCGCTTTATACCAAATGCAAACATAATCAAGTGCTTTATGAATAAAACGCAGTCGTTTCACATGGTTTACAATGCACCCATTGTATTTACTGAGAGAAAGAATCCACACAAACAAAAGGGTCTACTAAGCCTGTTATACTGAACAAAAACCTAAAAAATTAACGCCATCCATTCATTTGACATTTCTTTTAGATCTTCCCCTCTGGGAACTTGAGGCTCATTTGATTAAAAAAAATTCTAGAAAACATCAACTGACAGAAAAGTTACAATTTAATGAACGCCAACGGGCACAGTTTTTTTTTTTCCGTGTTAAGCAACATTCCACAAAAATGTCAGCAGGATACTGACCAACTAACAAAATATCCAACGTGAAGGAACCTGCAAGACAAGGACACTCTAAAGTCAAATTGCTCTAGGAGAAGACATCAAAGTATCTCAGGCAATGGGTCATTACTACACTGTACATCATACGATCACAGTATCGCAGTATGCTGAACACGTCTGGTAATGTGCAGACATGAGTCAGTTTCAACTAAGCATCCCATTGGTGACATTAAGCCCACAGAAGGCAAGAGCTGGTACAGAAATGTCTGTGACACAACTGGGAACACAAGCATGTGTTCAAAATCCCAAATCATATTACACGTCATGTGCACTCCTTAATAAAGTACGCACCATTATTTTGAAGGCACATAGACACACCGAGTTAATTAACACAGACAGTGGCTTTCCCAAAGCAGCATTCTTCAGCCCAACTCAATCAACAGGAAACCCGGGGGTGTGGATTTAAGACTTCAGGAGCACCAATCATAATTCATTAAAGATGGAGAAGGAGAAAGCAAAATAGGAGACTTAAAACTGACACAATACCTGCTACATCAGATAGCTAAACTGGGGATAAGTAGGTGTTTTCAGGGGCTAATATCACTGCATCCACAGAAGAGAAAGACCTAACTACTTGTGTCACAGACCTCAAGCAAACCTGTATTACAACGGGCCACATAAAACACAAGAGACAACCAACCCATCACCATTTCCTGCTCTTATACAGTTGTTCTTATATTATCAAAATATTTATTTGTGAGTTTGACCACGGAGCACAAATGGTAAGAAAAGGAATTAAAAATTAGAAAACAACCCCACGCAGAGGAATGGCAATCAACAATCAATAGAAATCACGCCGTATTTGCTCCAGCGGCAAGGAACTGAGATGCAGCAAAGCACTAATGAGCTTGCGGAGAACTCCAACTGCAAGGATTTCTTAAGCGTCAGCTGACACGAGATGTAACAGCATGTTTTAGCCGACTTCAAAAAACGGCTTTCAGACGGAGCATGTGTGCAACGTGATGTTTTATGCCATCAAAGGCTGGAGCTGAAAAGACACCAACACACAGCAGCTACATTTCAAGGTACACCAGCACAAGAACAGTGTAGGAACAGTAAGAACAACCAGCCCCAGATGGACACCTTGCACGTCATTCTCAGCTGAGTGATACTCTGTGCAAAGACCAACAAGAGGTAAGGGATGAATTCTGAAATCTAGTTTGCTGTAAAAACATTATTTTTACAACCAAAAATAGTTTTGGGGAATGTTTTTTTTTTTACTGAAAATGTAAAATGTAACATCCACTTGTGGCAGGTCTCTGCCCAAACAGCCAATTAGATGCTCAGGATTAGCGTGGGATTCGGCCCACAGTATATTGTGCTGTGCACTGTTTTACCTGCAGCCCATTAGCATTGTGAAGAAGTAACCGAATACTAGCATGAACACTTGTGTTTCAGCCTCTGCAGCCTGTTGTTCCTCTTTAACATATAAACTCAATCCGTATCTTCAACCGTCAATTTTATTTAGTGTAGGGGAGTTGATTAATTTAGAGAAGCACTGCAGAGGCAGCTGTAGGTATAACTGACTTGTCACTGATCAATCACAGTAATTCTATATATACCTGACATTTTATTGAAAAAAGCACAAAGCCAACAATTGCCTCCCCTCCCTTTCCCATCCCCCACTATCATATATCCAGAAATTTCAAATAATAATGATTATAAATCTGCAGGAGCTGTCTCGTGCCACCTGCTCTTTTACCGTGTTAAATTTGGCTACATATGGAACCATGCAGTTTCATTTTCATAAACAAACCAAAAGGTGTCCTTATGCTGATGCAGGTAATCAGGTAGCTTGTAACGCCCCACCTGCACAACTAAAAACCCATTTGCTTCATTAGTCATCTCTATCATGTAATGCAGTGTCCCTGTTAAAAACAAAAACACCTATCTTCAGCTTGTTTCGTTTGCCCTGTTGCTGTAGCATGTGAGGAATAAGCCAAAAGCATTGCTGGAAGAAGAGAACAAAATGGCGGCTGTGTTGACAAGTCCTTGACCCTTCCTGCCAAACAAAACTTTGCCAAAAACGAGCCAACAAATGCGCAGAACCACACTTAAATGCAAATAGGGGCCTGCATACATCCTCTCTACCAGCGTGGAAGCAAGCTAGAGCAAGGGCTGCAGGGAGGAAGCCGACTCGAAAAGTGACCCTACGTCTCGGCTTGACGTTTTGCTGCCATAATGGGGAGCAGGCCGTATTCATTAAAGTTAACCAGAGAAGTGGGGGAGAGGCGACAGGGAAAGGCAAAAAGGTGCAGAGAGAGAACGGAATAAAGAGTTGGACACACAAACACAACTTTGCCGCTATGAAAATAAACGGTTTGCGCTGACAGCGAGGCCAGCTGACATTTCTGATTGAGAAAAATATAGGGTACATATATAGCAGGAGCCGATAGTGCTGGCGTGATCATGTCTAAAGGAATGGTCTACTACTGATACACAGGCACACGGCTCATAATGTCAACTGCTCCTGCGAGATATTCAGCTCAAAATACTTTTTTTTAAAACATTCTAACCCACTTCTGGACAAGATTGTCAGCACTGCATCTAAACGCAATACAACATGAGCGGTGACATGGCATACAGCAAGAGGGAGAACATAACAGGTAGGTATACAAACAGTGAAGGTGAAGAATGTCGCAATCCTCAAGAGCAGCTCCCAGTTTTAGGTTGTTTTCTTAATAAAGCAACCTAAAACACCCAATGATTCCCTCTGTCTTTGTTATGACATTTAGATGACATAAGTTGAACAGTTGACATAACTATTTGTACATATGAACAAATCAGCTCTGGGGCCTGCACACCCATCTGCTATAAAGGGATGGCAGATGTACAGACAAATTTGTTAATTTATAAACGAATGGTACGGAACAGAACTGGGAACAGACACGGTCTCTTAGCCCCAAGGTTGCCCACTCAAGTTTCGAGAGCTCAGAAGAGCACCATTAAACAAGGTGCTTAATTTTAACAGCTGCCATAAAATAGCTGGTAAAAATGTATAAGTCACTTTGAATAGAAGTGCTGGTTTATCGGCTGAGCGTAAATAACAGAAAAATATTGTGTTAAAGCTACTGATCGCCCCAATTCAGTAAGTAGCAGGAAAAAAAAGTTTAATCAGATGAACCACATATTTCATTTGCCAGGCAAAACTTTTCGTTATAACTTCCCACATTCTGGAAACTTCCATTTGTCACAGACTCCATTAGCACAATTATCTCAATTACTAGTGATAGCCAGTGTAGAAATCAGCTGCCTTAATTGCATTCAATATAAATAGCAATAATGTCCACAGGCTCTTTCTCTGAGAAACACTGACAGCCTTTTGCAGTGCATGCTGGGCATTTTGTCTTCAGGTTCTTGCATTAAAGGTCGAACGGTCTGCAGTCTTATTAGAGAGCCTGCAACTGAATTAGACTGTTCGTCTGAATTTCTGTACACATCATGTAATTACCTATTTACCAAACACTATCTTTTTCATTGCTAATTCAAATAGATGCGAAGAAATAAAATCAGATTTAGCCTCTGTCTCACTCCAGTTCCCACAGAAATCACAATGGTGTCAGCTGTGATCTTAGCTCAAATGACTGAAATTAAATGGCTTTCCCAAAAGCCTATTTCTAAGCTCCAAAAAACCAAGTTCAATAAAAAACTTTAGATTTAAGATTCAATTCTAGCACAACAAATAATAAATACATTTTTTTAAACTTTCAGCTCCACTTTTCATTGTGATCTAACATAGAATTTCATTACACTCTCATAGAACCTGAAGGGGAATCTTTGCAGAAAACAGTTAATAAGGTTTTGAATCTCAGTGGCACTGAAGTTCAGTTGCACTGTCTACATTTTCAGAGTAACACCCTTTACACATTCTGTGGAATGACAAGATTCAGGAGGGGGCAGATGTGGTTGAAAACAAGGCAGAAAGTAACAGTAGTTAGAACATGCATGGATGACCAAGGTGCTACTAGGATCCAGCTGGGATACATCTGCAGGAGGTACTTAATCTTAACTGCTTCAGTATAACATCCAGGAAAAATTGTTTCTTTGGGTGGGTGTCAGCTAAACAGGTAAATGCAAATATCTACAAACATAAAACTGATTAGTAGATGAGATTAGCAGAATCAAATGATACAAGAATTCATTATGTCAGAAAGTGATGTGGGATGTAACTCGAGATTAGTGATCGTGGCGGGGGTGCCCTGGTCACTGGGTGTGAGGTTAATGATCATGGTGGGAGGTGCTCTAATAGCTAGAGGAAGGGTATCGAGGGGGAAGGTCTGAAGCAGATGACAGGATCAGTGGACTGAAGCAGACACATGAATTGTATCCTCACTGCTGATTGTCCCACAAGTCACATGTCTTCAAGGCTTTTAAAAACAAACTCTTAAAGGCTGATGGAAGCTTCTATGTTCTGTCAAGATTATTTAAATCCATTAGAGCAATGCTTGCATAAAAGCTTTTTAAAGAAAACTAGATCTACAGCTGAACTGTCACATCCTAACTCCTGATGTGTGTGTGTGTGTGTGTGTGTGTGTGTGTGTGTGTGTGTGTGCGTGAGCACACATTTCATAGTTCTATTTTCATCCAGCCCATTAACTCAAACAGTTCCCAGGCAGACTAGATGAAAGCTCTCATCTTATAAGATTGTGTCGAAACAAAATCACAAACTCATATCAACCCCAAAGCACAAATTAAATGTCACCTGGTACTTAAGCACAACATTTAATTTCATTTGATTAAAACTTCAATTAAACTAGTGTTCAGATGTTCAACATGACAAAGCAGACACTGCATTCTCATTCTTCTTGTCTTTATTTTCATGGAACACAATTGCTATAGTGTGTGAGGGGATTAAAACTTGACAGCATATGCATTGTATAATGTGCCTATTACCTTATCTATTGAAAAAGGGGGCAGAATGTCTTCAATCTCGGGTTCTTTTGTTACACCGCATATGCATACACACACGCACATGTGCGCAAGCGCAGCATTGTAAGTTTGCATCCATCTCCATCACTGCTTATCCAATTAGACAGTAACTGTAACGATCAGGAATGTCTCCCCACGAGGTCATAAACATAAAATTAAAGTGCGCTTGGACAGGAACCTTGGGCACCACTGTGTAGGCTAAGGGCAAGTAATTTCACCTGCATGTTTGTTGTCTTTAGTCAGAAAATGTGAGCTCTAATAGGAAACCATTACAAAGAGATAATGCTACCTGAGACAGAGATAATGGTATCTGCCCTTGTGTTTGTGTGTATATGTAAAAAGAAAGTAATGGTTCAGTGAAGTAAATAATGTTTAACAGTGAAAAAGTTTCTGAGAACTAGAAGAAAAGAATTCTGAGGACAATACGCACGGCACCTGACTCGAGGCACAGTGTTCTAGTCATGTTCATGTTCCAGTCCCAAACACAGCCAATGCAGTGTCAAGGGAACCAAATCAATAGCCGCCTGTATAAAACACATCTTCGGTACCCAAATCCATCATGGATGAAGGGCTCGTAATGAACAAACGTTCCGCTGCACTCTGCGTAACAGGGGTGAACGTCTCTAGAGGGCCAGCAGGAAGAGGCTGGACGTAATGCAGAGTGGAGAGCTTCTACTTACATGTTCATTACAGAGTATCCCACATCAGCACCGCCTGGTGTAAGCATAACAACTTTACAGAAATTATGTATTGTAGAAAGACTTCCATAGGAGAATGAAACAGTTCCATTCGTACAATATGTACAACTCATTTTAACAGCCGCTTTGCTTTTTTTGTAATCTTTTCTGTGATAAGTTGCAATACCAAATTTGTACTTTCTCATATTGTGTAAACTTAATCTACTGTGGACTGTTTTAAATGTAATTTCCAAGTCTTAAAAGCACCCCCCCTTACCCCTGCCTTTTTTCCATTTCCAGGGTCAATTAACCATAAGTGTTTTGTTTTTCAATGTGCTCTAAGAAGATGAAAAACTATTCCTACTCTTAATGGCTGAGTATGACCGAAGTGTGAATTACAATCGGCTCAAGTCATATTTACATACATACAGTAAATGCAACAGTAACTCGGGGAGTGACATTTTAACTGGACCAGGATAATCCACATTAATCTGATTACAGACATTCCAAAGAGACTCAGGTAAGACCACAGGAGGCTGCCATTGAGACACAACTTCAGACCAGCTGTTGTTGAATTTCCACGCGTTGCTGAAAAATGACAGGCATTCTCCATTTGCCGGCAGCCAGTTAGTCAAACTTTAATTCCTGCAGCGGTCTTGTTAACAGGCTCACTAACTCACCTTCATAACTTCATTTCATTTCCCTGAAATGGGACTGCATTTCCCATCTTGAAGAGGTCTTGTTTAATAATGCACAGTGCGGGGGGGGGGGGGGGGGCCAAGAGTAAAAATAAAAAAAAA